>VZRX01021880.1:34794-187242 GCA_013398075.1 Notiomystis cincta
CCTAGCTCCGACTTCTCCGACCGGGCCTCAGACCGCATGAGGTCCCGCAGCGAGAAGGACTACCGACTGCACAAGCACTTCCCCCCGGCTTTTATTTCCCAGGCATCACGGGGCTACATGACATCAGGTTTGTAACATAATTTGTGTATGCGAGAAAGCTTTATTGCGAGGCTGCTTCGGGATGTGTGTCTGGCCGGGAAGACTGTGTTGGTGGGTACGGAGGGGAGCCTGCGATCGGGAGGCTGAGTTGTTATGAATAATGCAAAAAAAAAAAAAAATAGCATACATCCACCATTTTGTACCTCTGTAAGATTCACAGCGGGGTCCTCGCAATATGGTGTTTAAAATCTATTAGTCGAGTGAAATAAATGCACGAGAGAAACGGTTGCAGTCTCTCTGTTGTGGAAGAGCAGACAAAAATGACTGGATGTGCAGAGCATGGAGCCCTTTGCGCCTTTTGTGCGTAAAAGCATGTGCTGGATATTTACTGCTCCCCCACACATTCCTCTTTAAATGCAGTTAACTCTAGTTAACTCATCAGGCTTTCGTGTTTTGCCATTTTGGAAAGGAAAAGGGTTACTTGTGGTTGCAAACGCTCTTGCCTTGTTACAGACTCTGGCTTTCAGCTGCATGTTTCTGCAATGGCAAGGCATGTGTTGGTGAAAATGACTGTAAACACATTTGCATTTGTTTTTTGAGGTGTAGAAGGAGACCAGACCTGTGTATGTGGTGGAACACACACGTGCATGTATATTCATTTGTCAGTGGCTTTCAAGGAAGGCCGTAGAGAAATAATGGACACTGCACCAACATGTTTGTGCATGGGAAAGAGAAAGCACAAACAAAACAAAAAACAGCGCAGGGAAAGGCAGGCATCAGGGAGAGGCTTGGCCTCCAATGGAGTGCTGGTGAGATTTTGGAAAGCCTCGGTACTGTTAGTAGAATCTGCTCCATCCAGAAATGCATCTTAATGGCCTTGGAATTAAGGCATTTCATAAACACCCAAAAGAAGACTTGGGAAAATGCTGATGGGGAGGGGGCCGGGGGCAGAAAATCCTGGAAACCTCCTTTGTTGTTCTGCTGCCTGTTTATTGTGATGATAGGACATAGCGTTTCATTATTATGATGGCCAATTCCAATTTATCACAAAGGCACGTTTCTCCCTCTGAGGCACAATTTAGGTTGAGTAGGCAGATTCCTTTAAAGGAGAAAACGAAGGTATTTATAATGCATTACTGAAAACGTCTCCAGCCCTGTATGCTGTCCCCTCCCGCCCCATTTCTGCTGCAAAGGTTGAGCCAAAGATTGTGGTTTTCAGTTGTATGCTCACTTTCCTGTCTCTGGCCCTAATAAACATATGTCTTTAGTAAGGATTGGTTTCTCATGTTTTAAAAATGTCTTGTGACTGTTCTTTCTTTAATGCCCAAGTACAGGATAAATAATATGCATTTTATTGAAAAATCTGCCTGTGTAAGAATATTGTGCCATTTTGGCAATTGGTACTCTGGTTCCTGGGAAGTCTCATAGTGAGTGGAAACAACAAGGATAATTTATGCTTGAACAGCTGAAGAAGAGGAGAATGGTTGTGGTGGTGGAGTGATTGATTTGTTCCGTTGGTGCTGCAGGACCTGAAAGTGTCTGGAAAACTGAATCTGACAATACTGCAAAGATTTTTGTTGTTCTGGGTGAATGTCCCAACACTCCCAGCGTAAGATACCCTGTGTCAGTCCTGAAGTCAGTACCTTTTAGGCCTTTCTTTCAGTGTGAAAGCCCATATTTAAAAGAAAAGGAGCTCACGTGAGCATTTTGTGCCAAGTGGTGTGGTTCTTGCTTGTTTTTAATTCTTCAGGGAAGTGGTCTGGCTCTGTGAAAGCTTTATGTTGGCAAGATTGGTACAATCCAACCAGACAGTCAAACACCAGCAATCTGCAGAATCAGATGTGTCACCCTGCATTTGTTGGCAGATACCTGTGTCCTTGAGGGGTAGGAGGGGGCACAGAATTTTAATCTGCTGTAGATGTTTTAATCTTCAGACCAAGAATACTTGTTTATGAATATAGAATACGTTGATTTCAATTGCAAAAACTGAAGATGAAGGACAAATGTCATGTTAAGTTTTAGTAATTTGCTAAAGTTGTTGGAGGGAGAACACATTGAGAATGAAAATCAGCAAATATTTTTGTTGTTGTGTTTTTTTAACCCTAGCAACTTAATAGGCTTTAATCTGGAAATGTAATTGTTCTCTCATAATGAATAGTTGCTACATTCGTTTATTTTAAAGGATCCTTGTCCACTGCCTTTCCAAATATTAGTTTTGGGTGGAATAGCTACTGTATCCAAACACTTCTCACTATTTGAAGGAAACTTCAAACCTCAATGAACTCTCTTCCTTGCAGAAAATTTGTAGGAAGTTCACTGGCGTAAAAATTGTGGGCATCAGGAATACAAATACTTTCTTTGTCACCCAGAATGTTGTAGGGGAGAAAGTGTCCTAAAACACATGAGCTTTTCAGAGGGCTGCATTCTGTTTATCCAACCATTTAACCTCATCACCATTAGCATTGTTGTGGTTATCTTTTAATTAAATGCCTCATTGTTTGGGATGGGGGTGGAGGGTGGGAAAGAAACCTTGGGGTTTTGCCTCAATTACTATGCTTTGGGAAATATGGAAATGCATACAATCAAACAACCTTCAGTAAGATGCTGAAAAGCTTAAAATGTTAATATTCAAGTATGCCTGAATTGAGCATGGAGAAATTGTATATATTTCTTTCAGCACAGAGAAATACTGAGTAATAGTGCTGCAGTCAATGCCATGGTGTTTTGTATGAGGAAAATACAGTCTCTAAGCAGAACCACGTTTATAATGGAAGTGCAAACCTCGTGCTACAGTGGTGAAGCACATCTGATTTTAAGCAGCCTTTTCAGTAAAACCGAGTAAGGAGCAGTTTGATATTTGCTTGATTTGAAGCAGCATTGGTGGCTGGCCAGTCACATTTTCAATACTCAGGGAACAAACTGCCCATAATTATAGAAAATTGATGCAGATGCAATTCATATGAAATCTAAAGATTGTTTGACAGATGAATGGAGATGGAAGTAAGGAGGGAAAAAAGCAGACAATTTAGAAAATCACACATTTTTGCTTCTGAATAATCTCTTGATACGTGCTATTAAATAGGCTGTACTCCAGGGTTTCTTTAGGCCTCCTAGCAACCACTAGGTTCAAAGGCCATGCAAGGAGTTCATTGTTCATGCAGAATATTAATTTCCCTGTGGAGGAGTGTCTTGGAGGAAAAAACACTGAAAAAGAAAATTACAACAATGTAAAGCTTTGACCTTGCATGAGAAGAGACGCTGAAAGTTTGAATCCACTACAATTCGTATACATGTATACAATAAGTGTTACTGAAAAGGGGGAAATTTACTTGAAGTTTTTGATATATTGCTGTTTAATTCAAGGGAAAATAAAGAAATCATATGTAACTGCCAAGCAGGATAAAACTTAATGCAACTTAGGAGGTCTCCAAACAGTTAAATGGGATAATATATATAGCTTTTCAAATATTGGAAGCTTCCTGTTTTATTTCCTTTTTTCCTTCTGAATACAAAAGCAAATCCTGGATTTTATTTTAGCAGAGAGAGGAGCTGCACCCTGTGATTGACCCAGCCATTAAATATTACTGGAACTGAGTAAAGCTCTTGAAAGAAATAACTTTTCCTGCAGCCTTTTTCAGTTACTTTAATTGACAGTTTTGGTGTTGGAGGTAACGTGTCAGTTTGAGATGGAGGTGGTGTAGGGTAACAGTGTAACACACAGCACGAAGAAAAGTCTGAAGAGCTTTCTGCAATGGTAAAAACTAATTCCAGGGCACAGTCATTTGGTGGTTACCTTCTGAAAAGTATGCAGTTACTTTCCTGCTCTTTGCTTTACAATTTCCTTGCAGAGGTTTCAGTCCTTCAAAGTTGAATAGTAAAATTTAGTCTCAGTGTTGCCTGCTGTTACTGGAGTTTGATTACCAAATTCAGGCAGAAGGGAAAGGAGAGAAGTATGTAACCCTGCTATCCAACTGATGATATCTGTACGCAAATTAAAATTTGCAGGAGGAAAAGATAACCTCATTCTCTCTTTCAGGAATGTTTGATGAAAAGTCTAGGACAAACTCTTCAAGCTCCTTGAACAGTAAGAAGGATCTTGGGAGTCATCTGAGCAAATTTGAGAGTTCTAAGTATTTTTATTTTTTTTTAAGCTTGAACTTCTAACTCTGAAGTTTAATATTTGGAGATAATTACACATGAACTGAAGAACTCAGTTTAACGTCATTGAGAAGTGCCAGATACACACAAAGCTCATTCAGTTCTGCTGCCCCTTAATTTAGTTATCTAAAGGAATATGTTGTAGCTTGAAAGCAGCTGTATTGTAATTAATATTTAATGGAATAATCAGTATTGCATCGCCTTCCTTTTTTTTTTAATTGTGGTATTAAGAAATGCCTTTCATATATCTTCTTAACAGTAATGTGATCTCTTTGCCTCCCTGAATTCTGACTAGTTTGGTGTAGTCTTAGGCCAGACCCATTACTGGAACAGTAAAAACTGAGAATGTTTGGGTGTCAGTGGCTAGTAGGAGCAGCTTTACCTCCTGGATCCTGCTCTGTCTCCTTTTCTTCAGTCTATAGTGAACTGGTGAACCCCACGAGAGTCACTCTGTTCAGTTAGTTCAGGGGTTGTGCCTTCTTTACTGCTTGGGAAGTTGCTACTGGGCTTACTGTGTTTTTCCAGTCCTTTTTGGTCTCTGTAGCATCCACTTAGCTTGACAGAGAATTAGGACCTTTCACTGCATCCTGATATGGGGGAAGGATCTAAATGTGCTCTGTCTTCAGACCACAGACTTGGCTCAAGTTCACAGACCAGTCATTTTTACACAGTTTCTACTTAATTTTGTTTTCTCCCTGGTTTCTTGCCTAAAAGATTACAAAAGACAAGCTTTTCTCTCCTTCTGTAGAGCCCTGTTTTTCATTCTGGTGGTTCTGCAATGCTGTACCCATGCCTGTGTGTTATGCCACATGTGTGCCTGGTCCTTGCCCACCAGATACCAAGATATTTTCTGCATACCCATGAGTTCACTTTTAGACCGAGCTGTGGGCAGTGTCCTGAGCACTGCTTGTGTGTTTAGCTGGCCAAATTGCAGCTGAGTACCTGTTGCTCTCCCTGGCTGTTGTGACCTATGAGCAAGAGGATCCAGACTGTCTCTCTTTTTCATGGCATTAGATGTAAAATCAAAGAGGAATGAATATAACAAAGAAAGAGAAGACTGTGTGTGTGCCTATCTTATCTAGACATGTTCATGTTTCTATCTCAGTTCAAAGCACTCATCTCTGCAGGACTAAGTTCCAGGTTATTTTTCCTTCCTGGCCCCTTGTTCCTACTTGCATTCAAAGTCTCCATGTTCTCTCTGCTGGTTCACTTGGACCTTTGGCCAGGTTGAGGGGCACGGAGGATCAGGTCACCAAAGGCTCCCATTGACATTTGTATTGGGCTGTCAGTCTGCATCTGAATACACTTCTGGTTGTGTTCTCCAGCAGTCCTGTAACTGAAGTAATTTTTCTATATGCACACAAGGTATCATGAGAGGCTACTGAAGATACAGGCAGGTCCCCTTTCAAGAATAGACAAGGGTTCAGAACAAACACAGTACTGATTCATCACGAATAGCTCCCAGTCTTTCACAGGTGTAGAAGTTATACCCTGTTGGCAACACTTGATAAACCTGAAGGGTGTTGAATATCTTGCCATTTTGGAATTGAATAGCAGCCACATCTTTGCAAAATGCATTATTTGTTGGAGAGGGCTGAAATGTGAGGATTGTGTAGATCACCTTGGGTTAGCCCAATGACCTGCTGAGTTGTGAGCAACAATAGGCCTTCATTTGTATGCTGGAGAGTTCATCCTAGACTAAACTACCATCTTTGTAATGTTCTTTGTACAATTTAAAGACATTAAGTACAATCAGAAGACCAAAAAGATGCTATTTTGCTAAGCATGTTGTAGAAATCCTCCAGAAACTGGGGAGTTCTTTTCAATTTTCTGGGAAGCTTCTTTAGTGTGACTCTGCTTTACAGCCTATAGCAGATTGTAGAATATCTTTGTGAACAGCATTAAAACAGAATCAACATCCCAGTTCTGGGCTGCCACTCAAGTAAAGCCGTGCTGAAAAAGAATTTCAGGTACAGTTACTCTGGGATCCCCCTGAGCATGTTTTTACATGCTTGGAAGTGGTCAGACAACATCAGAGTCATGACCAAAATTTATCATGATTCAGAGCTAATTCAGAGCTTGTGTAGGAATTGCTAAATAACACAATATTAATGATATTTGGGTTTCTTCCTTGAAAAACATTATACTTCCCAATAGTTTAAATGACAAAACTACCATTAAATTACCAAAACTCGCTATCTGATGGGTTTGGTGGTGTAGATTTAAACTGAATTTAGACATACAGATTACCCCTTGTAAGAAGTATCTAATTAATCCTTCATGCAATTCTGTCTAACCATTGGGTTTAATTTTTATGAGAAGAGGGAAAAAGGATAGTGACCATTAAAACTGAGACCTGAGTGCCTTAACTTAAACTGAACACTTTTGTTTATAGATCTTATTTTCTAGATGAGTTAAATAGGACAGGAAGCAGAAACAAGGGTTAAAAGCCTTCCCAAGTATCAGGAAATTGTGCTTCTGTACTTGTGCTCGCAGAATTTTTGACATCAAGGCCAGTAGCAAACAGAGTAGTCCTAGGGAAAATGCTTCAATCCTGAACTTGCAAAAATTTCCCAAACCAGAATTTGTTGCTCCCGAGTGACTGCCTGTAGCTATGAAGGGGTATGAAAGTTGTTTATAGCTACTGGCTTCCTTTTTTCAGCATATTTTATTGACTTGGCTGCTCTACTGATGCTGTTTTGTATCTCAGTCTTGGATGACATATAGGTGCTGGAATTATCTTGCTCAAATTGACTGTGGAAGGGGGCGGGGAAAAAGGAAGACCTGGCTTTACAGCAAGTTTATTTGGGTGTGCAGCATGATGGAGTGGGTAGAGCAGTCTAGTTTAGACAGAATCCTGATCTGTATTGGCAGCTTTTAAACAGGCTGCAAAGGGTAACTGAAACAAGAAAACTTGATTTTCAACAGGCTTGAATTCATTATAAAGAGGATAGCAACTTTCCCTTTTCCTTCCCTCAAAGAGAGATTAAAATCACTGGGTTTGAAAGTTAGTAGGTGAGGGAGATATTCCCAGTTGTATCAGTCATTGACTTTGTTTTCCTGGGTACTTTTAACTGTTTCTGCAGTTCTCTGCACTTAGATTGCAATCTGTTCAGCAGGAGAATTTTCTCCTTTGTTTTATACTGTAATATTGCCCATCACAAAGAAGGATCCTTTCTTAACCCAGGCTTTGATTTGATAATGGTGGGTAAGAACCTATTCAGTAATAGGTGCGTTCAGAGTGAACATAGCAGTCCTCATTCTTCAAGTGAAATCCTGTGTTCAGATCAGCACTGTGTTCTTAGAATTTTCCATTTCTCTTCCTGTGAGCCAAAAAAGAGAGCCTGTTTATATTACCAGCAGTAAATGATGTGGAATGAGTGTTCCTCAGTACTGTTATCGCCTCTACCCTGTCAACCGACTCCTCACAACCCAAAAATGGTTCTGGTTTTCATCAAAATGTCGGTGATGTGATTCTTACAATTTTTAAAGTATATGAATGTTTCTTGTTGGAAATGGGAAGTGGGAAATACTGTCTGCAGAAGATATCTACAAATGCACAATTTACTAGAAATTTCAAGTTGTGGTATTGAAAAAACAGATCTCAGTGTTTTTATTGAATTTGATAGGGTGTGAAGGATTAAGAATGATCTTGAACTGCTTTTATTTTGTGGACCTTATGTGGGTACTTGGGTACTGTGAAAAAGAATGAATGAAAAGTTGATCACACTTATACTAGGTCTTTTTATTTAACTAAAGGAGCAAGAAGAGAGACACCTGAGGCATCTTGCCAGTGTTTCATTTTGTATCTGTCTTGCAAAGTTACTCCGAACTTTGGTTTCTGTGCCATACTTTAAAGGTATAGGCAGTACAGTGCATTCAGCTATCAGCTCTAAACAATTAAGCAGTAACTGCTTCTGTTTAACAGTTTTTCCATTCAAAAGTTGTCCAGACTAGACAACAGACTAACCTAGACAAACTGTATCCCTCTCTCTTCCTATGCCTGACTGACCAGGGTTTTTATTTTGAAAAGCATGTCTAACATGGGAGTAGAGCAGGCTCCCAGACCTTACTTGTCATCTTCTCAAACATGATCAAGAGTGCAGGTGCAGTTTGGCTGGGATGCTGGAACTGAAGGAGTATGAGAATGTCTTCTTGTGTTTGGGTGGTATCTGTCCTCACTGTGGTATTTGTGTCTATGAAGGATCTTGTACACCCATTTTTAATATGGCCAATAGCCATAAATCTGCATTTAATGATTTCAAAACACCTTTTCTAGTTACTATTTCCTTTCTCAGCTATATTGTTTAAAGGAAAAAATGTGAATGGCTCTTTTTAGTGAATTTGACCTCCACATTTTGAGGCTCAGAGAGTATAATAGACAGTTCAGAAATACTTAAATAATGTGGCCTGGAAAAGGCAAAGTTCAGTATGAAAGCTGAGTTCATATGACACAGGAAGCTGTGCTGGGAGAATCTAGATTGTATAAACTAGTTTGCTTGCCCATTTGTGTTCTTTTAATTTCCTCCATAATTTCCTATGAATTTCCTGTTGATGACCTGTGACCTAGTTTGTAGATGAACTTCTGACCGAATGCGATAACGCAGTAAATGCTATAAATTGGACTGTTTATCTCTAAGCCTGTAAAGATGATGTACTAAATTTCATTGAGGTACTTAACTTTGCCTCTTAAATTTTCACAGCATTTCAGAGTGAAGTACCATTCTTCATTTTCATAGGACATTCAAAATTCTGCTCTTGTGAGAATTTGCTTTCTTGGACCATACTGTGACCTGTTTTACAACATGTAAGCCTTAAACTAAATATTTTTTTAAACAGAGTGAAACGGAAATATTTTTTACAAGGTTTTCTTCAGATTTGTGTGCTTTTAGGTGTAATTACTGCATTGCTGGCTGGGTGAGCAGAGTGGCCAGAAACTTCAAGGGAGAAGTTTATTGGCTTTAACATGAAGTTTGGAACAGCTGCAACCTCCGCTTGTAAATTGGGCATGTCTGCAGCACATCTCTTTTGAGGGATGGAGGACAAATACCATCAGTGACCATGGAAAGTTCACCCAAGGCCCAGGTGATCCCTCAGCCTCTGGTTTCAGGGCAGTTTCACTGATGAAGAGATGGGATCACAGGTGGGAGCAGACTGGCTGACTGTTTGTCCATGCACTGACCTCCTCCCCTTGCACTAGCCCAGTCAAAAATTATGAATAAAGGAAGTCCATCTTCAGGGAATATTTAGAGGTTTGTAGCGTGTTACAAATAGGTCTTCAGTCTCTGCTTTCATTGTGGATGGATGTAGTTAGTTTTCTTTCTCTTTAAATATAAATGTTCCAGAAGCATTGAATTTCAAGAGTGAAATCTTGAAATCGTATCTGCATGGGATGTCTGCATAGGAATGGATCTGATTGAAATGTTTTCACAGAACAGAGAAGAATACAAAAATGGTTTTCTGCATATTTTTTTTCCTTCCAGCTTTAATGAAGTATCAGTTTCCGAACAACTTCTTCCAGTTTTGTTGGAAAAATATATAGCCATCTCTAAATGAAACATTCTGCAGTTTTTGGTTTTTGCTAAAATCATGAGGCATTTTCCTCTGAGTCAATCTTAGGTCAATCAAATACACAATAATTCTTGTATAAATATTTTAATTGCAGAAATATTCTTCAGTAACCATAGGTGTAAAATTCAGGCAGGTTTTCGAAACTTCACTTTAAAAATCAATTCTTAACTACCTCTTTTCACAAGAGGCTGGGGTAGCTATGTGAGGTATTGTTTATATTAGAGCCACATACAATAACTTTTCACCAGATGTGGTCAGCCATGTTGCCTGTGTGCAACACAGTAAAATATGATTTATGTAAGTTTCTTTAATTGGATATGTAGCTAGCTTGTGCTCTGTGTGCTTCTGCTAATGGTTCTACAGGAGAATGTACCTTAAGTCCCCAAGGGTCTGACTCTGCCCTTTAGTGGGAGAAGTGCACAAAGCTTTGGTTGACTGTTTAGGTAGGAAACCTTAACACACAGCAGTGCTCCGGCCTTGAGCAATGCATGTATCCATCTCTCTTGCACGTATTCTTTGCCTACATAGGAGAATTGGAAAGGCTGAGGAGGACATAGCTGTAACTGCTGAGTAATGCTCCCTTTTAATTGAGGTCTGCCTTTGAATTAGGGCCACAGATTGGACAGCTAGAGAAACTGGGACAGGTTTACCAGAAACAAGGGCGGGTGTGATGGCAGAGCACAAAAAGAGGAGTCGTGGGCAGAGTTGCTTTTCTGCCAGAGAAGGCTGGTGGTGTGTTCTGGTCACGAGAAATATGCTTCACTTTCACCAGCTCACCCTTAGATCTCAATTTAAGTCATCAAACTTGCTGCATTTAAATCAGGACCATTGCTCCTTCACTTGCATGTGTCTGAGCTCATTTCAGAATTGCTACAACATTTTTTCTGCCTACCAGATGATAATCTCGTTTGGTTTTCACCGCAGTGCTGATTGTTCCAAAAAGCAACAGGCTCTACAATACAGTACACTTGGCTTTTCATGGTTATTCTTTTTTATACTAACAGCAGTCCCTTTTTCACACCCACAGCAATGTACTTAAGTACAGTGAAGTGTTTCACTGTAGATTGCATTTAGAGTTAAATCATGAAAAGGTAAGTTAAAAGAGTTGAGGTAAAAAGCTCAACAAGCCTGTGTCATCATAATTCATTCACTAATTAATGTTGCAGTGAATAGGATGGTGTGTATCAAGCAGTGGGAAAGTCTACAAAAAGGTGTTGATACTGAATTTTACTACTGGGTTGGTGTCAAATCATGCTTTGTCAGTACTAGGTGTGTCAAAATTGTCTGACAGCACAGCTGCCCATGGGAAGTGTCATTTTATCTCTGATAGCAAATTAGCTTCAAACACAGCTACTCAGATCAGAGCATTTGACCTCTTGTGTACTCCTGAATGGATGGATCCCTGTATGTGATTGCTGTGCATAACTTTGGGAGGACTACTTTGTTATGGGGGACCAGCAAGGAGGAAAAAAAAAATCTAAAACCTGCTCTGGTATATATTGCCATTCAATAGCAGTTCTGGATTATGTTTTTCCAGCATCAAGTAAAAACCTGAGTTAAGTGGCTGTCCCAGTTAAGACCCAGGTCTGTCTTGCCCACTCTGCTGTGTCCAACTATAACCACAAACAGATGTCTAAGGAAGTGGAAGGAGAAAGCAAGTGCTTGTGGTGCTCCCTCCTGGCATTGTTCCCATCCTTTGCCAGCTGGTTCAGGCAATACAGTTTGTTTAGCAGCCCTCATCATGTTTCACTTGGAGGTACTCTGTGATACCAGGCAGTGTTAGGGGAGTGACAACTGCTTGCCTTGCATCAGGGGAGCTGCCCAGTGGCAGCCTCAAGTTGTGTGCATTGTCAACACTAAACTAGCAGTAGGTCTCATCCTGTGCTCTTTTGTTGCATTGCCTAATAATGAGGAATATATGCACATGTGAAGGAGGTTTTGAGGTTCTTGGTATTTTTGGTGGTAGAAAAACAGCAGATCAGCTGTTAGGTCAAGAGGCAACATTAATCCCATCTCTCCAAATACAACATACACATTGCAGATTCCTGTAACTAGGATATTAATAGGATTCATGTCATCACACATTCTCTTCTGAAGTCATGAAAGAAGCATTTGTTAATTATTTCTGTAATTCCATTTACTCCTTTCACGTAGTTTTCTTCTCTTAGTTCCTTCCTTTCCTTTCCCTCTGAATTCTGGGCCTCATGAGCCATCTCATCTTGAAGGTGACACATGCCTAGATGAAAGGCTTGCATTAAGCAGCAGGAATTTCTTGTTATATCAACTCTTGACATTCCAAAAATGTCAACTCCTGATTCAAACTGCAAGCAGGATCTAGTGCCAAGGCATTAGTTGCTTCCAAGTCTTCTGCTTATTAGTAAAGCAGAACTGCTGTTTCAAGACAGCATTGACCTGAGAAAATGTTGCAAAAGTGGCTCCTTATGTTTCATGTCTCCAAGGTATCCCATTTCCTTATTTTGGAGGCATTGGCTGGTTCACAAGATTAAGCTTGTTTCAGCTAATAGCTAAAGGCCATAACTTTCCAGCATGGCTTCCTGAGCTTGTGACGCATTGAGTGTCTCCATAAAAGTGCAGTTTTTTGCAGAAGGCAAATGTTCAACATCTCTGAAGGCTGATAAATTGGACTGTGTGGATTTCAAAATCCACATACCTGGATTCTCTCTCATATGGGCCTGAACTAACCCTATCTGTGTGCTCAGTGGGTTGCCTTTGAAAACCTTGGTGGAGTGCAGAGCTGAAAACAGTCACTATTGTCTCTCTGCAGAGCTGCTGAAGTATCCACTAAAATTATGTCCCCAAACCATGTCAATTCATAGACAGAAATATGGTTTCTGAAATAAATTTCAGGTGTGTTGTGTTGAAGTGGATGGAGACAACTGTGTGTGGTGGTTCTTCCAGAGACTGACTGTATATGCACTGCACATAGTCCAGCCTTCCCAAGAGATCCTCTATGCACATTCAGTGATGCTCACAGGAATCATCTTTTTGCTGTGTATGTACAAAATAACTTTGCTGCGTGTACTGAGTGCCATAATATATTCATACATGTTATATATAATTTCACTTTATACGTATATATTTATATTTATGTTCTTTTTAAGACTGCTCTTTTTAATCTCCACCTTTCTTCTGAAGGTTTCTATATACTGCTTGTTAGTGTAACATCAGAGCACATCCATTTAATATGTTTTACTTGAGGAGGCTGGGTTTTATACCAATATGAGTGTATTTCATTTATGCTTTGTGTACATCTGCAGGTGTTTTTTAGATGTGCATGGTGTTAGTAATTGTAATTGATGTTGGAGATGTGTTTCCTAGCAAGAATAAAATATAAACATTGAAAAAACAATGCAAATGGTAGAAAATGTAGGGTGTAAAACAGTAAATATGATAAAAAGTGATGAAATTCTCATTATAGACTTCAGTTTAAAAAGAAATTGAAGAATTTCCTCTCAGCAGTCTTTGAATTTGTCACTTCTTGTTTTATTTGCAGAAGTGTTCTAAAACACCTTTGTAGCACTGAGATTCTCACAGGACATTGACTTTTGTCCATTCCAGTCCATGATCCAGTCTGTCTAGTGGGTGCTTAATCAGAGTACCTCCAAAGTCCATGATTTTAGGGTCTGAAGCTACTGTTCCACATTACAAAAGTAGCATTTTAAACTCTAGTGCACGATGAAAATATATAAAATGTCTTTTACAGGATTTGAAACCTTTATTTTGTGAACTCTTGAAAAAAGTATGTGCTTTTATTCTCTATTAGCTAATTTAGAAGCAGCAGCAAAGGTCAAATGTTAAATGTTTAATTTGGTTTCTCTAATTGTAGGATCATTAAAAACAACCTAATAGACCATGGGGTCAGATTCTTCTTTGTATACCAGTACAATTCTATTGATTTTTAACTGAGTTATTGCTAGTTTATTGTAGTGTGAGAGCAAAAGCAAGGCCTTTGAGTCCATTGCTGGCAACAGTAGAATAGTTTCTGTAGACAGAGCCAGAGAACAAAATTGGACTTCACTTGATGAAGCTCAGGGAAGACCAAAGATCATTTGCAGTGTGAAAATCAGCAGGCTTTAATCCTGCATTTATTAGTGGTGTTGGTTTATTCCTAATGGTCTGATTTAAAGGGAGATTGCCATGCTGACATGGAGTAACACCACGCCTCTCTTTGCAGTAGCTGTCACTGAAATGAGTGGTGTGGCTGCTGAGGCAGTGGTGCCCTCAGTGTGGTTTCCCATGTGCATGTAGGCTGCTGGTCCCCTGCTTGCACAGTGGTGAGAGGGGGGATCTACAGCTCTCGGTGCTCAGGTGGAGGGCAAGACCCTGAGGCACTTAAGTCAAAAGCATGTAGGCAACAGAAGAGGAAGAAGTGGAGCCAGAAGTGGTGGCTGCTGAGTATTACTCGTGGACTGCCCTAAAATCAGGGCGAGATGCCAGGTGTTGTGGTGAGATGTCAGGCCTTGCCGAAATGTGTGCTGGTGTGACATCACGGAGTTTACCTTTCCTTCCCACGATTCTGACCTCTGCCTTGCTGTCATTGCAGTATGGCAGTCCCTCCCCTTGATTTTACAGCAGAAGAACAGGCAGAAAAGTGAAGTGTTCAAAGGGAGATTTCTTTGAGTGGAGGCTGCAGAACTTTTCCCTGGTAGTTACAACCGGCTATTAAAGTGAAAAAAAGCTGGTAAGTCTTTGTGAGCTGTGTTTTCCATCCCTGTCTCTCATCTCTCCCTTCTGGGTAGTTTGATGTCTCTTTGTATGTGTGGGCTTGGCTTCAGGCTTTCCTGAGTACACCTTATGGTGGGTCACCAAGACTTGTGGGGACATAAGACCTTTGAGGCTGCTCCCCTGTCTGTCAAGTTTGCTTGAGGCTGTCCGAGAGCTGTGATGTGCAAGAACTGACAGTGCAGTGCTAAGAGAGACAGCAGTGTCACACCACACATTCCATCATGAAACCAAACTCTCCAAGAAGTCTACAAACATGTCTCCTCTATGGGGACCCTAATTTCAGATGTTTTAATTTACTTAAGAGTTTGGTTATAGAAAAATTAAGGTTAAACCCAAAACATTTTACTAAATGCAAAGGCTATCTTTAATCCAAATTTCATGTTTCACTAACAACACATTCTTTTCTGATTTCCCCCTTTTCTCTTTCAGCAATGGAGAGGAATAAGCTAGGTAACTGCTAGAAACCTGTAGGCTATGCCCTCTGTTGTGAAGCATAAGTGCTCCTTTCTACTTTGAAGCTAGGATAGTATATTTAATTTGGCATCAAGGGGAACCTTGAATGTGTATATTTACAGGAGCAGGCCATAAATAAAGTTGGAACATTCAGCAGCACTTCACAACGCTGAAATGAAATATATGAAGTGCAGTGTTAGCAAATGTTTATATAAAACATGCTACAGTATTACATTGAACAATTATACCTCTCTTATCTCAGGCATCTACCTCTAGCTAAAGCCAAGTGGCTTGCAGGTTTAAGTTGCTCAGTATTTTTGAAGTCAGTGTGGTAATGAAATATGCTAAGCAGCTGTGTTTTATGTGTGAGCATTTTGGGTATTTTTCTTGGCCTGACTACTTTCATCTTTGGAGACACAAATGTAGTCAGAAGGAAAAGGCCAGAGTCTAATGAGTTTAGTTTCAAGAACTGATGTTGGTAGTTGCATTTAAACCTTGTCTTTAGTACTTGCATGTCAACTTTGCCATTTTTGGCAGTCTTTTGTATAGAAATACTTCTGTGACTGTAAGTCCTCTGCCCCCTCCTTTGGTCACCTGTTTTACAGCCAGAAAGGGTTTGGATGACATAGGGGTATGTGGTGGGTCTCTGAGACCCCTTGAATGAGGAGCTGATGGCCTGCCACCAAGCCTGTCTGGCCAAGCATTTGTGAAAGGATGGGTGTAGTGCAAGCTAATTTGTATAATGGCTACTGCTGTGTTGAAAAATTGTAAAAGCTGCCTGAAACCAGTTTGGAGCAGCAGTGAGGGTATATAAAGAGTAAATATATGGCTTGTTTAAAGTGATCTAGAAATCATAATTATGCTCAGATACTTCTTGGTATGGGTGGGTTTGTTGTTTTGGTTTTGTTCTTTGAAAAGCAGAAGGCATAACCAGCTTTTTAGATAAGAAATTCGTGTTTGCTGCATAGTTTTTTCTTTCAGCATGTGAATCAGAAAAGTTGGAATCTTATGTTGCTTGTCCTGCATTCATGATAATAGATGACCTCATTGTGATTGCAGCTATAGTTTACATGGAAGAATGACATTAAGGATCAAATTAATATTGAATTTATAGCTTTTCTTTGGATAGTTCATCAAACAAGACCAGCCAGCTCTTCTTGTGACGTTAGCCACTAGTGCAAAGCTTGGAAATACTGCAGTCTGGCTTTGGAGGTCAAGGGTGGGATGTGCTTTCTGGTGATTCTCAGAGCATCAGCAGTATGGAACAAGTGAAGCCAAAAGGACTGATGTGTGAAGGGATTTACAAGCTGTTTTTGGCAGTATTTATAGCCATTTTTTCTCAAAAGGTCACTGACAAATCTTCCTCACACCAAGGAAACAAGTTGTATTTCAAAGACTATGCCACCAAGAGAAAGAGACCATTTTTATTTGTTTGCTTTACTGCTGTCTTATGGTGTCTGCTCAAGCACCTTCATACATCTCAGGACTTTTGGTCATCTGATAGTGTCTCTATTCTGAATTATTTTCAAAATAAAATAAAAGTTTTACCTCTTCATATGCACTTTACCAGCAACTTTCAGATAGTTTCCTGTGGCATTTGTAGGCAGTTTGACCTGTAAAATGTCAGCAAGTATGAAGAGAATTTCAGAAAACCATATTAAACCACTGATTTTGAGCTCCTAGTATTTCTGCTTTTCCTCTAGTTCTCAGAGATGAGAGTCCATCTGTGCCACAGCAAAACATTTTTGCTGCTAGCCTTTACCCTGAACCCTCCTGTCTTGATCTCACCCTCCCCTCTTCTGGGTGCTTGGCCCCACCCAGTGACCCTGCTTTCAGGAAAGTTCCCTTCCCATAACTTTGCTTTCTGCTGTCCTAAAACACAGGCAGAGCTAGAAGTACAAAGCAAGACCAAGTTTACTTTTACAAGGGAATCAGAACAGAGCTCTAACTAATCAACATAAGCAAGGTATCAAGATCTATTGGATTTGGGAGTACAATCAATTTCTCTTCAAGTTACTGGGAATATGAAAATACTGTATTTGGAGACAGAATTTTTTTTTATTTATTACTGGGTGGCATGCATTTATGTATTGTCTCTGTATGGATTTATTTACTTATGTCCAAAAGTAATGGTGCTTTATTCACACATAGTCAGGATGTTTTAGTGGGATGCAATGAAATGCAAATCAGTGTCTTCTCAGTAGATATCAACTAGAAATCATAGCTAGTTCAATAGATGTTGAGGTTTTCTTGCTATCTTTTTATTTAAGAAACACCTTAATTTAAAAATCAGAAACAAATACTGTGCCCTGATCATTGGCATGACTCATGTGCGATTTGTTGGTAAGTTGATTTTGCTGATTTTAAGCTTTATGGTTTGAGGGAGAGATAAGGTAGCTGTATTTATTGTTTGCACAAGCAATGTGATATTTTGTCTAGAGATGACAGTGGTATGTTCAAGAGTATAAAACTACTTAAGTAACAGTTTAAAACTACAAAATACCTGTTTGTTACGGAAAAGTCACTAGCCAAAAACTTTAGTAAAATGATCTTGAGTTTTTTGACCTAACATTATGTAGCAGGTAGCAAAGAAACTTAATCCCAGAAATATAAATTCAGAGGTAGCATCTGTGATGCTATTGTTACCCCATTTTTAGGCCATTCATAAGAAAGAAAGAAAATAAAAAAGAAACCAGGAGTGAAAGTCAAAATACTCTGACTTTCAATCTGGCCATTCTTCTGTGGAAAAATATTTTTTTTTTTTTTTAGATCAGATGGCTCACTTATGTTGCACTTAAGTTCTAGTGGCAAGAGTACTTGTTCCTATTTAGTGCATATACAGGATTTTAAAGTAGTTGACCCAGACTTTTATATTTGAACTCAAATAAATAGGCATATGGCAAATGGAAGAACATATAACTTCTCTGCTGCCTCAAAATTCTTTTGAGGTCAAGAATTTGAAAACAGGAACCTATAGTGCAATTTGTGAACACAATAGGGACAGCTGGTGCTCAGCACTTTTGAAAATGAGGTCACTTTATTCTTGGTTGAAATGTGCAAAATGGGTCATCTGGGCACAGGCTTAAGACAAAGGCTGAGCACGTGGCCATATATAACCAAGTTGTCCATGTTTCCAGGACTAGTTGGTTAAAAGGATTCAGTGGAACAAGGAAACACTGGCAAAGGTCTGCACTTTCCCAACTAGTCTTCTACTAGGAAAATAAATCACTGCCATGTATTTTCAAAGATCTGCTCATGCTGAGGATGACATCATCCATATTTTCCACAGTCACCCCTCCCTCTGATGCCTTTCTGCTCGTCCTTCACATAACCTACTTTTGGAAACACTGCCCTATTGTACAGTCCTTGGGAACACTGCCTCTCCACCAGTCTCAGCCCTGGGACTTCCCTGGTCCTGCCAGCAAAACAAAGGAGAAAATCCCAAACATGCACAAACTCCGTAGCATCATTAGCAAAATCTAACAATGCATTAGGAAAGATAACAAGACCTTTACTTAGATTTGACTTTTGATTTTTCATTATAAATATTGTTTTCAAAATATACATAAGTTAATGGCACTAAGGCCACATTTGACACTTTTGTTACTTGAACAGCTGTTGCTAACACATCCAAGGTGATAGCATGAGTCACAGGATACAGGTGTATCAGAACTGACAACTTTGAGACTGATGCTGTTTGCTGTTGAGTGTTGCATGACATGTGTAAGAAGTTTGGCATGACAACTTATATTCAATAGGAGTGTTCAGGCTCTTCCAGACCCTGTCTCCAGTCATTTCAGTAGCCTCTACAGACTGGCATGTGATTGAACACCTTAAATGTCAAGATCATAGGAAAAATTCAGATTGGGAGGGTTCTGAGGTGATTGTAGTCCACCCTCTTCATTGTGAGGCCACACCATTCCTCTAAGCTGGAGTTGAATCTTTGTGCTCAAACAATGCTTTTTAAATCAAAGTAAATTCTGTTAATTTAGCTGGGGAGTAGTACACGGAAATCACACTGGCTTTAAGCAAAAGCTTGAAGCCCACGCTAAAATAAATTGTACTCCTAATTCAAGGACTACTCATTTTGTCATTAATGATCTTATCTAGAAGACTATTTTGTTAAATCTAGCCATTTATTGCTGTAGTTGCAAAAAATAATGATTTTATTGATTGCATAACACTGCTGTGTCTTTGTTCACATTTTTCATGCTGTTTTGTGCCGTGTTGGTGGAATAACCCAAGAAACTGTGGTGACATTGGCAAGAATAAAAAAAGCGGAAGGGGAAAAAACTACCCTGTTCTCAAATCCTGTATATTTTGCCTCCCAAGGTGGACTTGTGCTGGAATTATTCCAGGCTGCATCTCATAGCTGCCACATTTCAGATGAACCCGTGGGAATGCTTCTCATTATTTTCTTATAACTGTAAGTTTAATTTACTGAGGCAGGCTTGAAGATTGCCTTTGTTTGAGTGAGGTGATTTGCCTGTCTAAACCAGGGTTACATTTTGGCCAGTCTTTAACAAGAGCTGTCGAAAGGAGCATGGAGGTACACACCAAAGTGGTAATAGCAGCCCTACAAGGAGTTCTGGACTGGAAAGGCAGAATGCAATCAGACATATCCATGGTTGGCAGAGTGGAGCGAGGACTAAGCTGGGATATCAGCACACATTGTTGCAGAACAGTGTTGCTTGTATCATGTGTGTTACAGGTTTGGATTTGAAAAGTGTTTCCTTTCCATGGAAAAAACTTCCACTGAACACTGATGTGATAGGTGAGAGCCAAGTACTTAATATGGAGATGCATAACAGATTGGGGCTTTTTCTCTGTACCCCAAGGCAGTCAGAAATACTACCTTTTGATACCATGTGGCTTTCTTACTTTTAGTTTTACCAGCAGAGGAAAGTGCTTAAAAAGCAAGGCATAAGATTCCCACATGTGTCTTTCTGTTTCAGAGGTCCGACTTGGATGAATTGCTGCACTGAAGTGTAATTAATCACTAGCTGTGAGATGGAACAAGGGTGGCTGGCATAGCAGATAGAAGAAAAATTGTCTGCAGGATGCACAGATGAATGGGCCATGTCTGCAGGAGCATTGGTGTTGTCTGTCTTGTTTTCATGACATGAATTGTGTCTCCCTTTTGACTTCATCCAAAGTTCTAGTAGACAATTTTCAGGTCATGAGGGAGGCTGTTCCAGCTTTTGCAATCACTGTAATTGATTCTGGCTTTGCAAAAGAGGTATTTAAAGACTAAAAGTTGTATTTACTAGTCATTTGTATTTCATTTCATCCTCAGTTGAAACTGTTGTTGAACTAATAAATATAACACTCTAAGTTACTTCTCTAGGATGTCAGGTGTAGTCATTTCCATCCTTGCAGAAGTTACATGCCAAAGAAGCCACGTTTAATGTAGATTCCATTTAGAAAAGAACCATTCTTGGCATCCCTGCAGTACTTTTTATGTGACCATGTTTTCTTTCTTAATCAGAGCTGAAAGGTTTGTGCATGTGTTATGTGGATAAAATTCTGTCTCCTATAATAATATAGCAGTGATTTGGGAACTCTCTATCTGAGGTGGGACGTTTTCTTTTAAACTTTCAGCACAGCCAAGACTCAAAAGCAGACCTTCAGCAAAGTGTAAATATCAATATAGGTAGGTTGGAATCCAATTCTGGTTCTGCTGTAAATATAGTCATTGAAAACATTTGAGCTGCATGTGTTCCCCTAATGCAGAATAAGAGGAATAGAGTTGCATCTCAAAGTCTGTGATCTGCTTGGAGATAAACTGTCCTCAGTGCAGAGACTATAAAGCAGTTTTAGGGATGCCTTTAGAGAACAGTGCATAAGCTCTGAGTTGGGTGACAATTAGGAAAAAATGAGGTATATTCTAGGATTAGAGTTCTTCATGCTGCAGCTTCAGGGAGACAGCTGTAATCAAACCTTTCTGAGACCACAGAGCAGGGCAAGGGGAGAAGGCCGAAAGCGATCCAAAGTTGCCTTCACCAATCTTGACATTCTCTGGTAGGCAGCAGCAAAAGCAGACTAGAGCATAACCTAGAGTGCTGGGTGTCTGTGCTGCACCAAGAAAGACTGTAAAATCCACTGCCTTGGACTGTAAACTTAGGCACTTTAAGCATAAACAACCCACTGCCTACCACCTGCTTAGGTCAAAGCTAGGGCACTTTGCTTCCTGAAGGTAGTGACTGTGTAACAGCTCTGAAGTCTTCCCCTGTGAAATGCAGCGTTGCTGCTCGCCATACTTAGTGCTGGATGATGTGTCTGACCCCTTGATTCAAACAATATTAGGGTGTAATTAGCATTGTCTGCAATGGTCTAGTATTAACTGTCATAAGAAATACTACTGAACATCTTACCTGTGCTAACATCCTGTTCACATGCTTTGAACCTCCCCCCCAACAGTTATGTTGACTGTAGAAGAAAAGTTTACTTAACAAGTAATGCATGTTTGCATGTACGTGTACATTACACAAATACACAGGCATGTTTGATTCTGCACTTTTCAACTGTTCTGTGCATTTTTTTACATTCTGTACTATTTAGTTTATTTGAATGTAACTTACTGGGATACTGAACACTGCATCTCCTTTGTTAGGTTTGTGTAGTATTTTCACATTTTTAATTGAAAGCTGTGGGGGCCTATGTAGATTCTTTGTCATGCATATGAGCACATTATGCAGGCTTACTTTATTCTATCTCTACGAGTCTTGTTTTAAGTGTTTTCTGTCTTCTGCTTTTTGTGCTATGTGCTAAATCACATACATGATGCTTTTGTTTTGATTTTGTGGACAGATGACTCCCAAACTCTTGAGACCCTTTGTGATTCCCCTTGTCATTATGAATACTTACATCAATGTATATTTTTAGAAGCATTTACTATGTTGTGTGTATTGGTGCAAAATTAGCTTGAAATACTCTTGGAGAGTATGCACAATGTTTTGTTTATGTTGCTACAGTGGATTTTCATTCTTATTTCATTTAACTAATACATTTTTGCCCAGCAATAATACTGAGTTCTTCAAATGTTTGGTGTCAGATGCTTTTGTCTTAGTCTTTTTCAAGGGTATTTTGTCCAACAAACTTGAGTCTTTGTTGTTTTAAGTTGATTTTCAGAGTAATTCTTGGGTATCTGTCCCATTGTAAAAATACTTCTTGTTTGATTCTGAGAGGAAACAGTGGGAAGGACCTAAGTGATAATTTCTTAGGACCCATAATGATAGTGAAGTTTTGGTTTAGCCTGACCTCTGCTGGGTAAGTCTTGGACTTGGCTCTTCCTCACTAGCCCAACACAGCACTGCTCTCCATTTGTATTGCCAGTGACCTGTCCATGACCAGAAATTCAAGTCTTGACTCTACAAGCACAGAGGCTTCATCTAAATTCAAGTGCCTGATGTGCAGCTGAGAAGAAAATGCCCTTCTATTCTTATTGTAATTATTTATTATTTATTGCAGTTGGGTACCTGTTGTGTTGGGCACATAAAATAAAAGATTGTAAGGCTGTAAAGCCTTAAACTCTATGTACTGAAAGAGAAATAAGATGCAAAAGAGATGGAGGTGCAAAATATATGCAGAATAAAATATTCTCCTACATTTTATACTGCCAGTAAATTCTGTCAGTGAAATAATAGTGCAGCAAAGAAGAATCCAGATTATTAACTATTGTGTGCGAGAGAAACCTCACTTTTGAATTTGGGAGGTGTAGAATAAATCATCCTTTGGGAGCCTGGGAGCTTTTATTCCCTCTTTTTGCAGCAGAGCCATTACTTTCCCAATCCCTGCGTGGAACAGCTGAGTTAAAAACAACTTCTATAAATGATACATAAATTGAATTGATTTTTGTTTTAAAAATATCAACAAGGCAAAAAAGAGATAGGAGCGATTCTTAACCTTTGATCATTCAACCATTGTCTGATAATGAGAACCTGTGTGTGTGTTAGGGAGTGTGTATATAAATAGAGAAAACTGTTGGTAACATAGAGCCTGTCCACTCTGAAATGAATAGTCCTGTCAGCAGCGAGGATGTAGGATGTTGTTTAGCATTTACATCACCTCTTTCTAGTGGCTTGAGATTAATCTGTTTTCCCAAGACACTGGGAGAGCAATGGGCATTGCCTATCTGCATCCCAATCATTGTGGCTGCCAGGATTGCCAGAACTGTCCTGCCACAGTGGGAGGTGAAGTCCCTCATGAGATCTGCAAGGCGAGACTTGGTAATGTTTGCCTGAGGGTTGTTCAAGACAAAGCTGGGTTACAGACCTGATACCTGTCATCACTAAGGATGGGAAAAGGGAAAAAATGGAAATGTGGGGTACCATATTCTCGCATGTCAGCTTGACTTGCCCCAACAGTGCTGTAAGGGAAATGGTGTGCATTCGCTGTTGTGGCACATGTTCAATATGGATCACTCTGCTGGGCGGTGGGGATGTGAGTGAGACTTGTTTTATGAGGTATTATGGAACTTTGAGAACTTGTTAAAAGCTGTGACTATAACTTGCTGATCTTTTTTTTTTCCTGAGAACTGACACCTAGAGACTGTGAAACTAGCTTGATTTGTTAACAAGTCAAAACACTGGAAGGGGAAAAAAAACCCCAAACCTTTTGAGGTTAATTCTAGCTTCTTGTGCTTAGTTGTATTTTTCTTTAAATATGTAAAGTAAAGGATATCCTAGTGCATGGGGAAATAAAGCTTCTCATTTCTAACTAAAGTTATACCTCACGTGGAGGTACAAGCTCTGCTATGAAGAGAATGGGGTTCATGAAGGTGAAGTGTAATACCTGGTTGTGTATTCTCAGGAGACATTATGCCTGTGTAACTAAATGTATAACAAGAAATAGAGATTGGTAACCCATGGAGGCAACCACTGGAAAATTAATCTACCTCTCAGGTGCATTACATGCCTAGACTGGGAGAGATTATGGGTAGATATTAACAGGATGTTGAACTAATTGCTGACACAGAGCTGGTTCCCTTTCTTTCTTGACTTTGAACCTTAATTACACTCTGAAGGTGGAAAGTGGATCAAGAAACAAAAATAAAATATTAAAAGAAACTCAAACCAATCCTACAGTCCCCAAATCTCACCCATCCTGTCAAAATCAACAAACAAAAAACCTGGAAAGAACCAAACCCCCAACCCCCCAAAAAGTTTTTGAGAATCAGTTTTGGATAGCGGGTTGTGGGAATGAATTGAAGGTGCTGCTGCCTGGGAGGAATTCTGACTTCTGCAGTAAATTAGGTAGAAATTCTTCATTTCCACACCACCAGGTTATGCTGTGATTAGAAGTGCTGAGCAGCATTTGGAGGCTGTGGTTTCCACCCTGCTTCCACTCCTGCCATCTTCCAGGCCAGCAGCAGAGGCCTATATCCAAAGAGATGCTTGGAAAATGTGTTCAGGATGCTCAGCCTATTTAGCAGTGGTTTTCATGTGCCATCCCCAAAGGGCCATCCCTTCATTCCCATGGCCAGGTGAAGAGCTTGTTAGTTCTGTCTCTTTGGTCTGGGTAGCCAAGGGTGCTGA
This sequence comes from Notiomystis cincta, assembly GCA_013398075.1. Lineage (NCBI taxonomy): Eukaryota > Metazoa > Chordata > Aves > Passeriformes > Notiomystidae > Notiomystis > Notiomystis cincta. Next base: position 59,358 of record VZRX01021880.1, read on the forward strand.
TGCTTGTTTGCTTGTAGGTCTGCCCTGGTCAGAGACTTGGTTTGCTTTGAAGGAAAATCATTTTCCAGACACCTTCCCCTTTAAAATCCAGGCTTCATAATGCATGGTGTCAGCAGCTACTGGGAACCCACTCAGGATAGGTCTCTCTCACTTTAAATCTTTTGTTTGTTTGCCTTTTAGATTAAATTTTTTTAAATTGCATCCGTTTCCATAAAGCTGTAGATGTTTTTCTCTCATGAGTTTAAAAACTCTATTTTTTCTTCATCACTGTTTAGATTCCTTCCTGCTCCTCCTCCACCCCTTCTTCCTTCATTTTCCACCTCATTCTGGAAGAGCATTTCCCCTTTCTCATTATATCGTGTGTGCTCTTGTGTGCTCTCTTGCTGTCCCCCATCAGTATCAGCCCTCCCCCCTTCCTTTCAGGCATGACAGAGCACAGTTCTAATCACCCGTACTTTTTATCTCCTTTCTGAATCTTCAGCACAGCTTTTCTGATCTCTCTGTGTGTTCTGGAGCAGAACATGCCAGGATCAGGACAGGGTGAGGCTGAAAGTGAAATCACGGAAGCAATGATTGAGAGTCATCTTGAAAGTAAAAAGTTAGCTTTGTGATTCATTATCTTCTCTACAAGAGCTGGAAGGTTCTTCCCATGTTTGTACATTTAAAGTGCTTGCATTTTGAATGAGCTCAGGAGATTATTTGAAGATGCAAGGAGCTGGGATGAGAGTTTCAAATGCATTGTTCGAACACATTTATGTGCTTTGGAGTCTGGCATTTGTCACATCAAAACATTTAAATTGTTCTCTGTTTTTTTGGTTTTATTTGGTTTTGGTTTGGTTTTTTCCCCCTCATTTTAAGGGGGTGCACGGAGGTTAGTCAGAGAATAGGGATAATGGCTTTAACAAATGGAAATAGTTCATGTGAATAATTCCAGGAGGTGGTCCACATTCAAGCATTATTAGAAACACATTTAAAATAATTTTTGCCCATATTGTTGTGTGCATCCTTTGGTTTATAAGAGAAGATGGCACAAAATTAACTCCCAATATAAGGAATTCTCTTTCTGAAGAAGTTGCATGGCAGCATCTGTGGTATTTCTGAAAAATCATAATTTTCGTTTTCTTTTTTTCCTCTTTTCTTTTCCTTTTCACATGCTCAGAATTTACCTGGATTTTTGCAGCAGCTTTCTGCAAAAGTACAAAATCCAGTTAGATAAAGTAGAAGTCCAGGATGAAGTTTCTAGCTAAAATCCTTTTGTGCTTCTGAAAGTTTACCTGTGTCTCAGTTTACTGCACTTCCAAAAAGTTGATGCTACTTTTTAATGGACATTTTATTTTTTTCAGCTAATAGCTGGTTAATGAATAGCCCTGACTGTTGCAAGGTTACAAGAATGATGCATCCAATACAAGAGAGGCATGGGGACATTTCCAGTGGTATGTCTACCTTGTTTTGTGAGACACTATTTATCATTAAATTGACAGTTAAAACAGCTGGTGTTAGGTGCTTCACTTTGTGAGAGGCACAAATTATGTCACAGGACTTGTCTCTTTTACATCTTGGTAATAGATAACGAATATTAAATGATGCTATTAAGGATCTGGACTCCAATATGAGGCAATAGAAAGACTTGCAGATAATCTACTCTTGACAACAGAGCTCAACCATAAGGTCACAGAAATGACAGACAAATGCCTGAATGTTGTGTCCATGTTTCAAGAACCTGTCCACCAGTTGGATCCTCTTTTCATAATGTTTGTTTATTATTGCTATTTGATATGTTCACAAGCAGTGATAAAATGACAGCTTTTCATGGCCTTTGAGCATTGACGAGCTTTAAGACAAAACCACAGCAGATCTTTAAAACAGATTGGGAGCTTTTGCCATGCAGCAACCAAAACTCGTTTTTCCAGGATATTTTTGTATGCTTTAGAATACAGAATGCTTTGCTTAGTATGATTTGTTCACTTCCAGAAAGGTTACCCTTTTATGATCCCTTGAACATCAAAGTAGGAGCAAACTAGGGGCTAGCAGTCCCTTCCTACCTAAATACTTGGTTAGGTGCTCTGAATCTTATTCCCAGGAGCAAATTGCCTGCTCCTGAGATTCCCAGCTCATTCTCTGAAGTTGCTCAATCTGCAGCATTGTATCAGGTCCAGCCTGACCTGAAAAACTCTGCTATCTCCCCATTCTTCCAGCAGCAAGCCTGTGCTGCTAAGCTTTATAGTGTCCTTCTGAGCTGATAAGCAACTTGCAAGGTGGGGAGGGTGAAATCATGCTCTAGACAACACTGCCATTCTGGTTCCTTTGCTTGTGGCATGATGTTATCACTTCAGAATCAAGATTTGAAATTAAAAATAAACATTTTCAAAGCAGTGCTGCTACCCTGCAGGGGTTTGTCTTAATGCTTGCTCCTTTGTAGCCTGTCTTCCAGGTATTCAGATGCTTCTCCAGCTAACATCCTTCCTTCCCACAGCTGCCTTCTGGTAGGGGCCCAATTCTGAAGACAGATTCACTAGGGGTCTTTGAGTCCCACCTCTTGCAACTGCTGCAGGTGACCATTAAACCCTTCCATAAGTGATCCATTTTTAAGCCAGATTTTGTCCCCACGTAGAAGACTGTGCCATTACTCACTGCTGCCATGGCTGGCAGTCTTGGTCTCAGTTCCAGTGTGGATTTCCTGTTTGCTGAAACTGCTGTTTTCTGAGTGAATATCTCCCCCAGTGCTGGCTGACTTGGATCCTTGCTCTTTGTTCCCCCTAAATGCATAGCTTAGCTTTAAAGTGTAGTAAACTTCTGTGGTGCAAAATTAACTATTTTTTAAGGTTTGTGTTTTAGGTTAGAAGAAGAATTCTTGAGTCAGTCACATTAGAATGCTGACTAAGTTTTTGGATAGAATCTGTAGTATATCAGCTGTTTCCTTTTGGTTTCTTTTCAGTTTGTTTTCTCTGTGAGCGTGATGAACAAGATCTCTGTCTCAGACTTAAAATATTCCTGCTTTCTTCTTGAAACATTTCTTCAAGCTTTTTTTTTCTTTTTGCATGCATGAAATACTTAATGCCCTCCATCTGCATGAAAATGTTTTGTATATAATTCTAAAAGCTCCCTTAGGACTGTAGACTTTTTTAAATGAAGCAATTTAAACATTTTCCACACAAATGGGCACTGGGGGCAAATGTCACTATAAAAATTGTAAGAATATTTGTTAGATATTTTCACTGTTTATTGTTGGGTTTTTGTTTGGTTTTTTTTTCCTTTTAAGACCTGCCTCTCCAGTCTCAGTGGAAATTGCAAGTCAGAGAGAGTCTGATTTATGTTGCTGGCAGAGCAGTAAGGAGTTTGTAAGGCTGGAGAGGTAGACATTAGTAAGAAAGAGAAACAATAGACAGTCTTCTCTGCTTCAGTCAACATGGTGCAGGTGTTGAGGCTGATGTAATGCTGTTGCTGCTTTCCTACTCTGAGTTGTACATACATATTTATAAACACATGCAAATCAATCAAGACTTGTGTTTGCAAGATAAATTAATAAAACACAGATTGAGAGGCGGAACAAGGCAAAAACGCTTCAGTCTTGCTCAGACTAAATGAAAGTTTTCATTTGAAACTAATGTGTTAAGACTCTCAAGTTTCACATGAGGAAATACATGATACTGGATATTCTTGTAAGGACATATGTTGAAACTTGTTTTATAAAATTTGAGGCTTGTGTACTTGAGGACTAGTAGACAGAGGCTCTATTTTGTGGAGGTTTTGGGATTCTAAGGAAATTGTTTTCTGATTTGAAACAGAGCTCCAAAGTAGACAGATTTCATGTGGAAGAAAATTCAAACCCCAGTATTTTTAAATCACATAGAACACTTAATTCCAGCAGGATCAGACTGGTTTGTTTTAAATTTGACTGTTTAAATGTTTTAAATATTGCTCTACCTAATGCAGTCTTTTAGAACAAACTAATTTGAAGGGAGAGAAAGAAACACTTCTTGCAGGAATGCTGTAACAGGAAGTTCTGACATTTGTCAAAATATTTCTCCCTCTTTCTAAAATTAATATGTAAAAAAGTATGGTTTTCTGATACATTTTAATATCAGTGGAATTATATTCTACACAGTAGGATGTCTGCCATTCTTTTTGACTTTGTCATCTGTGTTTTGGGGAGATATTCCAGCAGTGGATGGGGAAATGCAGGATTCTTCCTGTGTTTTGCATGTTATTTTCCACTAGAATGGTCGGTATCTGATGTCTGGTAGACCATATTCCTTGGGAAACTCAGTTATTGCAGATGATGGCTTTTACCAGATCTTTGGAACTACTGATGAAAATGGGTACATGCTGTCTCTGTAAGAACAGCACTAACTTTAAACATATTCTTGGAATGTGTGCTTGCTACTTATATCCTTGTTTATTCCAGCTGTGTGTCCTTACTTTGTTCAAGTGTGATGGTCTGTTGGGTATGACAATCAAATCTTGCTTTTGCAAAACTTGCCCTTTGTAGGTGAAACCAGTGCTGATAGGCCTGAAGCCCTATGCCATGGAAATGAATGGAAGTAGTAAGCCTTTTTAAAGCCCTTTGAAAATTCCAGCTGTCAGGTGGGCCTGCTGCCAGGATGGTGACTGTGTCAGTCATTTTGGTGGTGAGGGGCCATATTACCATGCAGTTCTGTGATAATTGAGCAGTTCTCACCTATAACTACTGGCTCCCAGAGCAGGAGTTCCTGCTTCTCCTCCTTTGGCATACTGCCTCCTACTTTGCCCTGAGACAGGAGTCTCCTCTGTTTTAAGAGGCAGGGCACCCAGTCAAGAGTTTGGCATGGAATATTCTTTTGTTTTTTTTTTTTTTTGGACAGGACTAGCCTTCTGCTAGGTTAGCTCCCTAAACAAACTCATGAGAGCAGATCAAGCATAAATGTGGGCTGGCCTGGCCTGGCTGAGGAAAGCAAAGAATAGCCTTTAGGTTGGGTAGCTCTGTTGTATGGTTAGGCATCTATGATAAATGCTTTGACAAATGATGACTTGTCTGTGCAAGGACTTTCATTTTCCTATGAACAAAGGAGAAATACCACAGAATACCATCAGCATGGTGATGGATTCCTCAGGCCATCTGAAATAGCAATGATGATATCTAACAATATTTTCCAGATTTTCTTGTCAGGTTTTAGCATAGATGAGTACATAATTTCCATCATGCATCTGATGTGAGTGTTTCAAGGATAGTGTGGGTATGTTTGGTCTTTTTATTTCCTGTTTAACCCTATTCCTCTCTTGTAAATGGAAGATTTCTGGCATGGGAAATACTATTTTGCATAAACTGTTCAGTAAGATTTTCTAGGTACTCAAACTTCAAAATAAATGAAGTCTAATGGGGCCAAACATCTATCTAGGATATGGCATGTACTAGGTAGGGGCTGTGTAGGCAGGCCAGAGCTCCCTCTGACCTGGTCAGCTCTGTTAATGTGAGCTGAGTAACTGCTGAACCACAGTGTGGAACACAGACCACAAAAACTATGTGAATGGTCAGTGAGCTTTCCCACATGGGCAGCATGAAGCTGATCCAGATACATTTCTGTTAGTTCCAGTCACAGCACTGAATGCAGCACAGATGTCTTGAGTAGCTTTCCAGCATCTTGATCATCCCTTGCTTTTGAATCAAAGCTGTTTTCCTGGTGCCCTTTAGGAACTAAACTAGCCTGCAGGAGTTACTAGTGTAGGAATGTGCTAGATCTGTCCTGGAGCTTTTCCTGGTGGTTGGAAGAATCCAGGTGTGCTGTTTGAGAAACTTCTGGAGTTCTTACTGGTAAGTGCGAGGTCTCACATTTAGTTCTTGCTGTAACTAATTTATTTGATGATCATTGGTTCAGTTCATTTTTAAACCAGCATCTGAGAGAGGTAAGAAGTTGGAACAGATTGAGTGCCTAGTCTAGTTTAATCTTTGCCATAATCTTTCCTATTTAGTAGTGAAGGAGAAAAGAGCAAAAACATCTGTAAGCTTACAGCTTCAGAATTTTAGTATCTGGGCAAATCCTATATATGGAGGTAGAAATTAGATGATTCCAGGGTTTCAGTTAACAGAAACTATGTGGAGAAAGTTAAGGAATCCTTTGCCTTCAGATACTGCAGAAATATGTGAGCATCAGATTTTTTTGTTATTTTCTTGAAATGCAAACAAGATATGCCAATACAAATCACAGCTATTGATTATAGGCTTATCATTCTCTAGCTAATAGTCATGGCACATCTTCTATGGATGGTGCAATTTGGTTGAGCAGTTGCTAGTTTAGCTGTAAGCTATTGTCAGTCAGCTTGTCTTCCCTAGTTGATTGCCAAATTCTTCCTCCTGTACTTGAGGGAAGAGGGAATCATAAATGTTTAATAACTGAAGGTAGGTGGTTGGTCTCAAAGTCAAACACCAAAACTGATAAAATCATTATGAGCCTGTTTTTTACTTTTTCCAAAGGAACTTCAAAAATAGCAATGATTGATGAGTATGTAAAGCTGAAGATTGCAAGGAGGAAGTGATCTTATTGCTCCCATGGTCTCACAGATAACAATTGTATCTGAAACATGTTGGCTCTGTCTGAGCTCGGCTGTGAAGTGCCAGTCTTCCAGATCCTGTAAAATGCCAGACAGAGCTGTTGTCATCCACTAAAGAACCATTTCCTCATATTTGACTTGTAGAGAAAGCAATGAATGTCAGTGGTATTAATGAAGGAAGTACAAATGCCAGCATGTAAAGGTCTTGGAGATTATTGGCAAACAGAGAAGCCAAAGCAATACTATATGAAATTGATGTATAGGCTAGAAAATGTTTCAGACACAATATGGTCATATGGCTTAAAAAAAAACTTTGCACTATCTTCACTTGCAGCTTTTATGCTGAGTCTTGGCTTGGGATTTCCTGTATGCCAGAGGTTGCATGATCATAGGAATCATCTGCTCTTGCTTTTTTATACTGCTTGGCATGGGGAAATTTGATTTATAACAGAGTTTTTTGGTTGATTGGTTGGGGAGTTTTTCCCACTCAGCTCTTTGTTTATTATGAAAGGGCAGGGCCAGTGGTCCTGTGGATATTGTGTGTGCATTTCCAGTGTGTAGTTGCAGGGTGAGGGAGATCCTAGCACTTGTCCTGCCATGAAGTAGTTCTTAGTCTTGCTTAGAGGGGTTGGCAATTGCTTTTCAAAATTGATATTTCTCTGCTGAATTACCTTCTTGATGTTTTTTATCCATTGTTCAAGTGCAAAGCTTCTATTTTGTTCACCTTAGCTCCAGTAATGGTTTGTATGTCAGAGTTTGGAATTCAAGCATTTGTGCATCTTCCTTATGCAATCAAAACAATGAGTGAGCTCATAAAGAGAGGAATTGAAATTCAGGCTGAATGAATGGTTACTTGGCTGCTAGTCCCATCTCAGCTCCCTCTGTGCCTGAGTGCTGGAGGAGGATGAGGTCATGGTGCTGATTCTTGACCACAGCACGCTGCAGACCTCCTGTGTCTTACCAGTGTTTGCCCAGCTGTGTCCAAACACCGAATTACTGTGACAGTAATACCACTTTAGCTTTCTTCTAAATATCCACCAGCTAGGTGTGGTAAGGCTGTGCATGTTGCTGATGCCAGTGGACCGTGAGACACACCAGCCCTAGAAACCAAGATGCACATTTACACTTGTGAAGAGCTTTCTGATTTGTTCTATAGCTGTGGTTTTCAGCATGTGTGCTGATCACTGTTTTTACAAACCATATTTTGGTCGTAGAACCTTCTTGCACCCCTTAAAGATAGAGGCAGTGGGTCTTTCTACACTTCTTGTGCAAAAGCGTTTCTGTTATGGTTGTCCTTTTAGACAATAACTTCCTCCTAAATATAGGTGGCTGATCATCTGAAGTTTTTGCACAGGTTCAGATTCTACCTCAATAGCAGCCAGAGAGTATTTTGCTGTTGGTCCTTTGACCCTCTAAAACTCTAAAAACAAAACAACAAAAACCTTGGATCAGTCATGAACCATGTTGAATTGAAAAGTTGCATAAAATACTTGATGGGTATTTTGAAGTACTTTTGAAGTGGGAGGTGGATTTAGTCACAGTGGCTGTTCAGGTTTATTTCTGGCATCAGCAGCACACGTCCCATCACACCACTGCCCTCAGGGAGGCAAAGGGGTTTTTGTGCTGTACTGCTTTTTTGGACTACCAACCCCAGAGTTTCTTGTGGGGACAGAGTGCTCGTAGATAAATGAGATGGAAATCTGCTTTACCATCATGGAAAATCAACAACCTCAAACAAAAACACAAAGCCCCACGACCTCAAGGCCAAAGAAACCAATCAAGCAAAACCCCCTGATTTTATTTTTGTTTCTGAGCTCTCCCCCTCTGGGATTTTGGCCGTTCCTGTGGCAGCAGCCGCAGCACACAGGGGTGCGTGTCTTGTGGGAGTTGCTCATGCATCCAAAATGGCTGGGGCGTGGGTGGCCTTTGCTGGAGGAGAACACCGCGCTGGGTTTTCGTTGAAAATGTCGTGCAAAGGTGGGAGTCCCATCTTCTGACTAGGCGCGTATTGCTTTTGCTCCCTGTTTCGGGGGCCCTAAAACGTTGGCAGCTTTCCGTGACGGGCTGGGGAGGGCAGGTGTAGGGAACGGGCCACGCGTTGCCATGGCGGCGGGCGGGCTGCCGCGCTCGGCGGTGCCGCTCCGTAGGTGCCGCGTCCCGGGGGCCGCCGGGCCGGGCCGGGATGGGAGGGGCGGTCCTCCCCCGTGCGGCTCGGCTGCCCGCCTTNCAGCCCGGGCGCTCCTGACAGCCCTAGAAAGCTGCAAAGCTTAGTGGCAAAGCGAGTAAGTCTAGTCTAAGCACTTCCTTTGAGGTTCTTTATTGCTAGTGCTGGAGGGCAAAAGAAACAACGTTTTTAAATAGGTTGCAAAATTTCAAAGCGTATTTAAAGCACTGCGAAACGTCAGTCTGTCTGTGTTGTTTCTTCTCAACGTTTTTAATAGTTGTCCTGCTGCAAAATAGAAATATAAATTTTCCAGACTGGTGGGTGAGACTCCAGGTGAGGCCTTGATCAGCTACCGCAAATCTGTCCAATGTTTTCTTCGAGTTCTAGAATGGAAATTGGTATTCGTGCCTACACTCCTAATGCTGGAAGAATCTCCTCCCAGCTCCTGTAAGCTGAAAGTAGGGCCTTAGTAAAAAATCTTCCTGAAGTCGCAAGATTTTCTCGCACGCTACAATTGCTTGTACTGGTTGCATCACAGTGACTGAAAATTACAAGCCAGGCTGTTTTAGGACTTCTAGATCTTAATCTTAAAATCTGGGGCAGTCCCTGACAGATAAATTGTGCATACATAGTACACCTGATGTGTTGGACCTGCTGCACATGTGAGATAAGACTATATGCATATAGTAGCTAGTTTCCAGACACCAGGCAGCCTGAGTTTCCAGGCATCTAGAAAAGTGAGCAATTACTTCAAAAATATGGGAAACGTCTGCAAGCATGCAAGGGTCATAGGATTTCTGTGAATACTGTAGTCTGTTGTCACTCGGTATCATCCTGCCTTTCATTCCTCCTTCCCCCAGCAGATATTTCCAGACTTCCTTTTGTATTATTTTTCTAGTCACTTTCTGAAACTTATTGCTAGCTTTGAACACTTGGGAATAAACTAACCAGCAGACCACTTGAGGAGACTGGTCTGACTGATGTCTACACTAGCAAAATCAAATGACTGAGGAGTCCAAAGATATGAAAGTTATTTCAGAATTCATCTCCCATGTAGTAGCTCAGGAGGTAGCCTGCAGTTCATTCCATTACTCAGGAGCTGTTAATGAAAGCAATACCTTATTTTACAGTATTGTCGAAAAAAGGGTGCATGCCAGACAAAGACAATTTAAACCCCATTTATTTTCAGCATTCTCCTAATGCCCGTTATTTGGAGTAAAACCCATCTCCTGACAGACCAGCTTTTTAGTTCCCTTAATCCTGCAACAAAGTGATAATCCTTTATTTGTGACTTCATAGGCTGTTGCTACAGAGAATGCTGTGATATCAGAAAGCCAATGCTGTGACTTCACTGCTGGCGGAAGCCATAGTTGAAGATGACCCACTCTGGAGGCCTGAGGGGCTGTTTATATCCTTTTGGTTCTCTGGAAGTGCTTCCTAAGGAGCAGAATTGGCAAATGCTGCAAGTTCTGGCAAACAGAATTGCGTAATGTCTGTCTGACTAGGTGATGAATGAGACAATCAGAGGCTGTGTGTGACGGGAAAATACGTGGTGATTATGTTTTCAAGGTAATTTCTGCCCTTGAAAGAACTTACATTATCAGGAAGAAGAATGTCACTGGGAAGGTACACTAGGCTTTTGTATCCTCAGTCTCCAAAGATATCATGAAGAATACCAGAATTATATTCTCTAAAAGTAAGAACTTCTTACTCTGTATACCTCTTAAGAATAGAATTTTACAACCCCCAGACTTTTCTTGGAAACGCTAATTACATCAAAACTTCCATCGAAAAATGTTTGTCAGGAGCAAGGCAAAAGACATGTAAATCACATTCAAACCTCTGTGCCCTAAAGTAATCTTTTAGGCTCTTGTTTGCAAACTGAAGTATGAAGGAGAAGTGTCTGAGACTTTCAGGTATTTCCAGATACCTTACATACCTAGATTCTTTTTACATAAGAGTGTGAGCTTTTGTGCCATGTTCCAGAAATGAATGCCTAAAATTAGGCTTCTTAATAAGTCTTGATTTTAAGAAGTACTGATAGTACAGCAGCACTCAGTGTAGATAAAGGGAAATGAAAATCTACATCAGTTTTGAAACTCAAGCTGTGACTATTAGAAACAACATATGGCAATAGAAGCCACATTTGGCTCCTTTACTATCTCTGCCTTTTCCCATAATAGGAAGATTTTACAGAAATAGTACTTGCAACTCCAAATGTCAGTGCTTATATACTCTTGAAGACTGAAGCTATCAGAATCCAGAAAAAAAAGTACTAGTAGAAAGTTAATTCCTTTGTTTAAACATCTAGTTTTTTAAGACATTAGGGAGCATATGATTGAACATCAGGAAGACATTTGCTTGCCTGTAACAAAATTAGTATTTTATTTTTACTATTGATTATTCCATTTTTAACTTTCACCTTTTTATGTACAATACAAAAGGTCATGCAGATGAATTTAGCAGGATTATGCATGTACTACCAACCTAATTGATGAAACTTCTGGAATTTATATAAGCTAAATCAGGTTAAATAAAACACTCCAGAATAAATGGCTGTTTGCATAGGTATGATTACACCAGGATAGTTCTGATGGTAAATTAGACTTTTAGACCAAAGCCCTGAGGTCAGTTTCTATCTTATCCCTGCTACACAGATGTTCTCCAAATTATGTTCTGATCAAACTGGATACTGCATAATCTATGTTGGAGTAACTCAGTTAAATGCAGTACCAGAAACAAAATACCACAGTTTAAAGCAAAAATTGACACACATTATGCATAGGCTTTGCAGACCATGCAGGACACCCTTTGGATAGCCTCATATTTTCAAGTTCTTGTGGCTTGCACCATCTTTGTATGAAACTACATGTGCATGTGTGTTTTGAAGAGCTGCTCATAAAGCAGCAGAACACTTCTGAAGACAGTGTTGGTGCTGACATGCTTAACTGCTTTCACATGTTTCCATTCAAACTGCCCAAACCATTAACTTCGTGATGCTCCCTTAGTGATGTTGCATATGTGTCTTATTAACATACACACTTCTAATTTACTCTCAACTTTCTTTACTGTCCTGTAAGCTCCCACCCTTCCCCTAGCTTTGATCCTGCCTCATGAAAGCTTAGAAGCAGCCCTTTGGATATGAAACTGAATGTTTCTTTTTAGCTCTTCTGCCTGTTCAGACCCTGGGAGAGGAGGAGGGCTCTTTCCAAGGTGGTGTAGCAATATGCAGGTACCCTTGGCAGGAGCCCGGTGCTCTGCTGAGGATGCTGCCTTTGCTGGGTCATTGGTACCTGGGCTCAGGCTTGGGGCTGCAGCACAAGATACCTTTGTTCTTTCGGGCTTTTAATTGAGACTTGGAGGGAGGCTTTCACTGAATCCTTTGTGTGGCAGGGGGTGAAGGTCAGCCCAGAAAACAAAACAAAGGCAAGCACCAAGTGGATGCAGAGCACATGCAGATCAGCTGCCACCAAACAACTGTCCTTTGTTCACTTCTTTCTTCACTGATACACGCAGGCATTCCCACTTTGCTTATTCCAGCAATTCTGTAGACCTTTATTTTTTCCCCAGCCTTCCTACAGCTGGAGGTACTAATTTTATTTCTTACCATTTGGTTATTATTTCTGCTTCCACTTAGCTCTGCTAAGCATTTGGATTCTTTTAACAAGTCTTCTTTCAGAAGTAATGTCTCAGATGCTGCATTGCCTGTTTTAAGAATCAAACAAAAATCACCTCTTTCTTCACATTTCCTTTTAACCTTTCCTATGTTCTTTCTTACGTTGTTTCTTGTTTTTCTCCCCTGTCTTCTGCTCTTAATTCAGTCTTTATAACCTAGGTTTTTCTTTAGGTAACTTCTGTATCAACTCTTTAAAACTTGTAGCTAGTCAGATAGGAAGAACAGCAGGGGGTTTCAAAAAGTGGCTTCAGGGTTACTTGCATCCCCCGTAGATGTTTCTGAGGGCTGATTTGTGCTGCAGTTGCAGCCTCACAAAGGGGGTGGCCAGGTGAGAGAGTGGCATGTACATCCCCTTCACCGTGTGCAGTGCCATGTTTACTGATAATCAGAAATGCTTTTGAAGAAGAGAGCCTTCTCAAGCTCTGGTTCTGACTGAGACCTTTTTTACCTGTCTTAAGTAGTAGGTGCCCTCAGGCCCATAAGATCTGGGTGAGTTAAAGTACTGCTTGTGGAGGTTGCTTGTTGAAAGAACATGATGGTAACTATAAGGCCTTTTTTCTTATGGCCAAGAGAAAGGAATTACAACATGGTGACAAGACATAAGGAATTACTTATTTTGTTGTTTTAATGTGTGCTAAGAAAATAACTATCTTGTCATGGCATAAAATGTAGTAAATCAGAGCTTGGGTTTATATATCCCCTATGCTTTGATCTCAACATTTTTTGATATATGATTTTTTCTCACTGTGTCTTGTGGTTACTTATGAAATCTGTTAAAGAAATTATCTTGATTCTCCTTTTGCTAGCCTTTTGTTTTAGTTCAGTCAAAGGTGAGATCATCATCAGCTCCTGAGATGATCTCAGGCATGTAGCTGTGATATCCTGGTTTAGGTCTCTCTATACTGAATAAGAGGGCAAAGAGACAACTATTTTTATGTGCTCTCATCTTTCACAAAACTGGGTCATAGCGACACTCAGGGAGCACAAGAACTCCACGCTCTAGTGCTTTGGTGAAAGTCCAAAAGAAAAGTCTTGTCAAGCTCAGTTTAGTATACAGAGGAGAAAAATGAAGGATGGCCACTTGTGGGCCCTGGAAATGGTTAACAGTGCTTTGTGCAGCAGGGATCAATACCAAATGTTTGGGGTTTAATAGCTATATTAAAAATCTGGAGGGTGGAATGGATAATGAAGTGGTAACCCTGTCTGTCAGATCGCAGTTGTTCAGGTTCGTTAGGACTGCTGAGGAGCATTTCAGAAGGGACTAGCGACAGCTGAGTGAAACAGCTGAGCAATTCTGCAGAGCAGTGACATCAGCACTGTGGTATAAAGCAGTGCAGTGAGCACTGACAAAACAGTGCTGAAATTTGTTAAGTTTTGTGCTTTTTTAGGAGCATGGTCTCTGCATGTTGCTGAAGTCAGTGGTGAACGCGTTAGATGAGTCAGGAGTGGTAATTAAAAGTCTAAGCTTATGACTGTAAATGAGGAGATACGTAAGAAGTCATGCAAGAGAGGTTGCTCTGTGAAATTGGTAATTTTGTCCTTTTGGATACTGTGTTTGGTTTTATGGCTCATGTACAGGGTAATTTTCAGATTCCTGAAATTTCATTTAAAAACGACAGAGCTGTAGGTAGAAAGCTATTACTGTTTAACAGTAGTGAAACATCTGTTGTAGGTTTTAGTTTACTGCTTCCTGTAAGTAAGTGCTCAGTAAAATTCAAAATTAAAAAAATATGTGAAATGGACAGGAGGGAAGTATTTCATCCAGTGAGTTGTTTAATTGTGGGAACCTCTGGTTCCAGGTACTGTCATTTATTTGGGGAGGTAGGTTTTGGATGCTGCATTTGCTGATAGTCATACTCATTGGGATAAAAAGTCAAAATATGACAGTCTCTGATCTCAAAAGAACTGTTTCTGTCTGGAACAAGGGCATTTCCCTTTAAGGTGCAGTATACACTAGTGGTAATTGTGCAGTTGGATTTCTAATGCTTCCTCTAAGACGATGGATGAGCATGAGGAAGACAGCAGATTTGGTGAGTTGCTGAACTGTTGTGCCATGGCATTTCCTTTGTTCCCATCCTCACAGCTAATCCCCACACAGGTGAGACCAAAGGACAGAATCTAAAAGAGTTTTGAACCACTGTGGGAAGCAGGGGTCATTGCATCAACCTCATACAGGTGGAGCATAGGGGCAGAAAATACTCGTACAGCTTCCTCATGTATTGAGGTGTAAAATATTTCAATTTCACTTTCAAGTACATCTTCTTAAAGGTACTCCAGCCATACTGAAAACTCTGCTTTCCACCACAGGGAAAAAAATGACCCACTAAACTCTCAACTGCTAAGTCTTTGGAGCATCTAACCTTTTCTTTTTAAAACCACTTTAGCACTAATTTAATTGATTCCATGCCTGGCCTTTTCATCAGTTCTCTCCTAGCCAGGAAAATCTGGGCTGTTAAAGGCTGCTGCAGTACCATGGGACTTGTGTTCAGTGTTGCAGGTTCTTATTTTAACCTGATGTTATCTGCCAGTCATCACTATTGGTTTGAAAAGCTGTAACCACTGCAGTACTGTCTTTGGGCTGAAAATCTTTTAATGGTTACAGCAGTCAATATAAATGAGAGAGAGTGCACTATGTCTTTGGGTTGTGTTGCTAATTATCACTTCACCTTTCAAGAATTTTATCTGCTTACTACATTCTTGCTGAATATTTGCTGCAGCATCTCCAGTCACATTGCAAATGTGTTCCAGCTAAACTGAAGAGGATAGTGAAGAACATGTGGTTAAGACCTTCAACAGCCATGTTTTGTGCTTCCAGCAGTGTTTGAAAAGGAGTATTTTTCTCTGTGTTTTTAAAATTTCCACCCTATAAGGAAGCAGCTAGGTTTATCATTGTTTGTTGGGTTTTGTTTCTTTTGTTTCTCATTTGCTTACTCTCTCTTGCCAAACCTCCTCTAGTGTCAGATTTTTTAAATGCTTCCATCTTTCCTTGCGTTTGCTGCCAGTGAACAGGCAGGCTTTGTTTTTGAGGGGGTGGGGTGTTAGTGTAGTTGATTACAATATAGCATTAACATTAGTCAAATTAATTTGATAGTAGCAGATTTCTATGAAAAAGCCCCAAACCCTCCTCCCTTCTCATTTTGTGGTCCTAGCGACAAAATATGTTAGAGAATTCTTCTGTGTGGTTTAAAATATCACATACTTTCCAGTGAGCTATAATTTAAAGAAGCCTCATTTAGTAGTTGAAGTCTAAAAAGACACAATTGTTTTACCTAGTGGGCTTTTTGAGGGAGGGAGTTGCATTGATTGCCTTGGTTCTGCTGTTAAGACTTGATGTTTTCATTCAAATGCTGTTTCCTGGGTGGTTGTGTTTGCAAGTGTGACACTGGGTAATGATTCTGTCCTGCATTAGGTAACACTTAAAGCATTGTTTGTTTTTCTTCTTAGGTTTTGAGATTCCTTTTTAGAATGTGGTAAGCAGCTATGCTTAAAAATGGGTAGCAACTGAGAAGAATTGGATGAGCAACGATCCTTAATCATATTCACAGAGTGAGCTGTTAAAGATCATGGTCTTGGGAGTCAAACCTAGGAATATTTGCATCAAACTCTGTTGCAGTTGGCATAAAAAGGATAACTGGAACTCATGCTCAGTTGTAGGGTGACAGCGAGCCACCAATAAAATACAGCTGTGGGGAAAAAAGCAGGGTATAAGGCAGGGTATTTCCACTAAATGTAAGGAAATTCCAATTTCGTGGTACCTGGTGCAGATGGGAGGTTAGCTGGAACACTAGAACATGGTGCAGAATTCTGGTTGTTGCTTTTAAAGGAAAGTTATGTAAGTTAGAGTAAATGTAGAGGAGTCCTCTAACAGAATTGAAGGGACAGGAAGGGCAGAAAGAACTAAAGAACACTAGAAGAGTGTGATTTTTAAAATCCAGTGAAATGAGATCTGAAGGAGGGGAGCTGTGTTCTCTGCTAATACACTGGAGTGTAAGCACAGGAGTGAAAAAAAGAGAAAGGATATTAAAGCTCCTAGACAACATTAGCACAAAAACAGATGGGCATTACTTGTTGGGATTTTAGTGAACTTAATACCCTGATCATGTTTCCTCTTGTGATTTCTTAAAGAACCAGGAGATTTGTTCAGGTAAGTCAAGCAGAACTTATTAGCATACTGCAAGTAAGTTGTTATTAGTGGAGCACTAATATGTCAAAATTTCTAGTATTAAGAGATTTCCTGAAGAAATGTAAGTTGGTATCTTTCTGATGTTCCTTAGTCTGGTTTCTCCTGAGGCCACAGGGTTCGTGGGCTGTGTTCCTAGTGTAGTGTCTGGGTGGTTCCTACTTTATGAAGTTGGTTCTTGTAGAGGTGATCATGATGACCAACATTGAAATTTGTTCAGTTGTTTGGAACATGGTTCTAGGAACACCAAGGTTGCAGGTTTGGTCCCTTTATATGGGCTGTTTACTAGTGTTGGACTTGATGATCCTTGTGGGGCCCTTCCAACTCAGAATATTCTATGATCCTGTGGTAGACAACTGTGGTCTCTGTCGCTACAGACTTCAGTTGCTGAGCTCTGATGGCTGATTTTAGCCTCCCAAATTTGGGTAACAGGTACAGGCAAGATGGAATTACAGTCTTGATAATGTTCTTGGCTTCTTTTGACCATGTTCTTTTTTAAGCTTTTTTGTTTTCTGTTGTGTGTTATCACGTATGTGTATGTGCATGTCCCCATTTTAGCATATTCCTCCCCTTGCATTTCCCCCTAGTGATCAGAAAAGGACTGTGGCAAAGGAAGGGAATCCCAGGCCCTGACTCAGTAGAACTGAAGGATATATGCAAGCTAATGTAGAGTTTGGCAAAGGACTGTGTGCAAAGAAGGGAAGAAACTGGGATTTTTAGATCATCTGCTTCCTCAGTGTATGATGGAGATTGATGTCAGGCTACAGTGTATTTTGTTCTGGTCCATTTGGATGCACATGCATGCATGGAGTTGTAAGAGGAATTGTCTCACTGAAAGAGCTTGCCAGTTGTATTAGTCTGTTCAGAATAGTTGGGTTGGTCCTGACCACATAATACGTGTTCAAGTGCCAGAGAACTTTGTTGGAGAGAAAAGGTATTCAGGTTGCAGTATTACCTTTAGCTTTCTTCTGCCAGTGTTTTAACTTTGGTCTTAGTTGCAAGACTACTGCAGCAAGAACTTGTGCATGTGTGTGATGTGTGTGAAAACAGTGCTGCATGCACAAGCCCAGCTATTTAGCTTTGCATGAAGGTTGTCTGGTGCAAAGGGGGAGAATATTGGAACTGTTGTTTTTACTTTCAATAAGTGCTCCCTCTAATTCACTTCAAAATTTTTCTTCATCATGGCGTGAGTTTTGTTACTGTAAAGTGAGTGTGTATTTAGCAGACAACCAGGGTTTCCAAAGGACAATCCTAGGGGACCCAAAACGTTGTAAATGCCAAGTTGGATTCATTAGAGGTGTTGTGGCTGATGCTGGAGCTCCAGAGAAGGCAAAAATTCTGTAAAGCTGAAGGAAGATTTCCTGGAAGGAGGCCTTTCAGGGAACACAAAAATTGTTGACTCTGTGTATAGCAAACCCCTAGCTTTTAATGTTGCAATTATGGCTTCTGTGTAACTAGTGGTGTGGCAAAGTATCCCATTAGCCTCACACTTGTAAATTAATCTGCTGCATGGCTTTGCTGCTTAACACCCACCACAGACCTGTACAAAAAGTGATGTTTGTTAGCTGTATAACCCAGCTATTTACTTGTCCTCTTGAAACACACAGACCTGTTTCAGGCTTGGACCTCTTTCACTGCCAGGGTTGTTGTAGGGCCAGGGAGATGGTGACTTTTGTGTTTCATTCAATCCTAAGCACCTGGTGTGTTCATTTTGGGAAGCACATAGGAGAACTGCCTGTGCCAGCACAGCACAGGTGAGTCCTAAAGTGCTGTGTTTCAAAATATTATGGATTATGTGCCTTCTATGCTTCAAACTATTTCACAGTGCTTGGAATGTAGGAACCTTTAAAGAAGTGCTTTGTGGCAAGACTTTCTTTTTCTTCTTGCACCTCCATTTTGGCATATTGATTTTGATGATTAGGTCATGACTAAAAGTAGGTCTTTTTTAGTAAAGGCAATTGTAAATATTTCTTTCTTTTAAGAAAATTTCCAAACAACTAAAAATGTTCCTTTGAAACAGCAGCATCTGTCTCTCATCTCACACACTATTCCTATTTCTGTGTTTTCCTGATACTTTACCTGAGCATATCCTCACCAAGCAAAGGAAAACCTAGCACTGGGAGTGAGATCCTGACACAGTGACCTCGTTCTCAGCATTACCTTCTTTGTCAGTGGTGGCAGAAGCTGAAGCAGCTCTGCTGGCCCTCGGCACTTGGAGCAGTTTGACATTTTCTGTCTGGCATGGTTTCAGGGCTCACTTTGTTTTAAGCCCAAATGGTGAATGGGATAATGAAAAATGAGCTTACAAGAACTTGTCCACTGCTTCTAATTTTTTGATTAACAGTTTGCAGCAGCACAACTTTGATCTAGTGTACAGCAAAGCTGCTTGTTACATTTAAATCTGCAGCATTCTTCAGGACTGACAAAGAAGAGTAAATCTTTCTTTTTAATCAATAGACCTAAAACTGGTAAGTGTCACAATAAATAGTGAATAGTTTAAGAAAATACTTCTCTGTAAGTATCTATATGCCCACATGTGTCTGTGCATTTGTGTTTCTGTGTATAGGGGGAGTTGTGCATTACATCAAGAAGATACGTTAGGGGTGATTTTTTTTTATCTTGGCTAGAGGGTTAAAGCTTTAACTTGTCTTTGCTAATGCATGTAAATAGCTTTCTTGTCCACTTAATGAGAAGGCTGGCTTGTTATCCTGTACAATGCAGCTGGGCACTGTTCCAAAGCATAGGCACTTCATTTCAAAGACAAAGAAGCCAGCACAGACACAGGGAGAAACCTGGAACATTGCGCGGTGGATTTTTTCAGAGCGATGACTCATTTCAGTTCACAAAGGATTCTGGGCAGGGTAGTGAGAAGTCAGGTTGGCTGATCCATTCCTATGACTTCACTTTGCAGAGAGCCAGGGAGAAGAGGAGTGACACTGCAGAATCCTGAGGCACTGCAGTGGAGAGGTGCTTTGCAAAGACTGTGAGTGCCTTCGGAACAGGGGGTGGTATCAGAACGTGATTTCAGCCATTCCATGGAAACAGGGCAAAGAGAGAGAGATGTTTTCAAAACACTGTGTGGGAGTTATATTTGTAGTCCCTTTTAGATTCTTCTCCACCTCCTCTGTAATTTCTTAACCATTTATTTCTCATGCTTATGTGAGAATTGCCTGAAATAGTGTTCCTTTCAGTGGATCTGCATAGATAACTGCATTTTTTTCTTCAATATGCCCCTATTTCCTGCTTTAAGAGGTGGGTGTTCAGCATATTAATGCCTAAAAGCATGCTTTGTTTTTCTTCTTTCAGGTCCTGTGGCACTGACCTATGCTGCATTCAGCCAGCTTCCACAGTGATATAAAGCCCCAGTATGCACATTGTTGTTACATCACAGCTACTCTGGATACTGTACTGGAGCATGGAACCAGACCATAGGGGTTCAGGTAAGTCCCCCTTTTTTAACATATTGTGTGCCAGGAATATAGACATGGACATTTATTTAAAAATGCATTTGAAAAATATTGTTTGGGGATACACATTCTAAAGCACACAATATATTAAAAAACCACAGTCCTCCCCACCTCCTTCTCAAGAAAAGCAACTACAGAAATCTCCTCAACTGAATCCTCTGGGAAAGTTCCGTGCTCCAGCAGAAACTTTTTATGATCATAGTTGTAACACGTGCTGAGATATCACTTTGGATCAGGAGGCAGCTGGCCACAGGACATGAACAAAGAAAAGGAAAATTAAGTCACACGAAATACACAGGATGAATGCATGTAAGATGTGTCTGCTGACTGTGGGTAATTTAGCACCTGTTTCTGAAAGTTAGTGCCACTTGGTGAACCTGGAGATCATGATTTTAGCTGGGTCTGAATGATTAAAAAGATCAATTTATACAGTTGAAGTTAATAACTAGTGAGGAACTAGAACTCTGTTTAGATTTGTTATATTGGTTATACTAAGTTTGACGTGTTTTCTTCAGGCTGTTTAGATCTGGAGTGGTCACATTCTTGGAAGTGTTCATTATTTATTTTGGTGGGTGTGCATTTCAGACATGCAGGAGGAACTTGCTGGTTAGTGAATAATGTGTTACTGCATTTGTTGAGACTTTGTTTAAGCTGCTCTTAAACAGGATTAAATGGAAAAGTCTTTAATATATTTTTTTATTGTTTTTATTAGTCCTCTAATATGTGTAGCTGTCCAGTAAATACAACCTGCAGCTTTTTTCATAAAATACTACAGGAAAAGGAGTTTAAAAGAAGGTTTTAGTCTATGTCTGGAAACAGCACAAGCAACATTTCTTCCAGTTTTCTTTGTTTCTGATTTTGCCAGTGAAATGTGATCTTTTCTGTGTTAGCATGCTAGTGCAAACTCAAGGTATTTCATAGTAGCCTGGTTAATACCTAAGAAATCTGCATATTCTTCCTTTTCCCTCCTATTGTTCAATCAAATCGAGATGTCTAACTTAAAATGGCAATTATATATCTTGTTGTGAATCCACATCAGAATAGGTTTGCTACATCTATGTAAGTATTCTTTAATTAACATAATTCAGTCAAGTTGGAGTTTGGGGCAAAAAGGAGTAATTGTGCAACCCAGGCCAGACATGAAACTTCTTCAGCATCTGTCCCTTCATTAAGTAAGTCTAAAAAGTGTACTTTTTCTAGAAGAGACTTTTTGTTTTCAGTATTCTTGGGAAAAAATGATAATATTCTAGGCCTTCTTTTGCCCATTACAGGTAGTTTTGTTTGAAAATGACCTTTCTGTAGTTCTTCCTAGGGTGAAATCATAGGCAAATGTTGATCAGAACAGGCTGTTGGCAAGAAATTTTTTGTAGGGGATTTCTGTTGCTACCACCACTATAATCATGAGATGCCATGAGATCATGAGATACCGTGCTCTAGCTCAATGTTTTCTGATTAATAATGTTCTGAAAGCAGCAAAAGTAGTGAAGTCAGATATCCCTTGGCAAGTGTTTTTTGATTGGATTCTGTCCTATCTAGGTGGCTGTGCATGAAGTTCTGTATAGGTGTAACATGTAGCAAACACTTGTTTTAGAATCACTCCTGTATAGTGAGGCTCAATCTCCCTGACACATGCAAGCACACAGAATGTGATTGTGCAAGCCTCCTTTTCTGAAAACAGGCTAAAAATTATATTTTAAAGGTTGTCTTGAGCTATAAACACCAAAATATTTAAAAGGTGTTGAGAGTCTGAAGAAGTGAAGTTGGGCTTTGACTTCCTGTACTGTACAGGATGCAGAGTGTAAATCAGAGGGTCTCCTCCCTAGTTCAGAGAACTAGGGTGTATAAATTCTAATACAATATGATTCTACATTGTAATTTCTTTAATTCATTCACAATGGTTGTACTGAATTGGTTCCATTTATAAGTCAAGAGGTGATTTTTCAAGTAATCTTTATGCAAAGTTCATGAGACAAAGAGTTTGACTTCCAGGTCAGTTCTTTCCAGCAGCAGAATCACTAATAAAAATTCTGTCATCAGTATGTAGTTGATAGTTTAATTACTGATACATGGTACAGAATGTAGTGTGCCTCATTTTCTCCCAAAATGGTGTTAGCCAGGCTTTCAGAGAACAGACACACTAAATACAGTGTGATAGGAGAAGTTCTGGCTGGTATGGATTCAGGATGTGGGAATTCTTATTCCCAGCTATGTTAGGCCATCAATTCCTCATCTGTATATTAAGGATAGTTATGGCTCCCAGTTTTTCAGAATGTTTGAAAACCACTGAAGAAAAGTGCTATGCAAGAGCTAAGTGTTTATTTTATGTGCTACATAATCTTTTGTTCCAAGTAATAAAAATAATTTTTCCCCCCAGGCTAGCAATACAAATCCCCAAGGCATAAATGAGCACAATTCCCATTCACTGTTTCTTATGTGCTTAGACATTCTTTAAAATTGAATGTCACTTAATACAAGAAGTCTAGAAAACTTTGGGGTTTTTTAAAAATTATTTAGAGAGAGGTTTGGAAAGACATCGCAGAAACAGAGCTAAATCTATATATATATACATATATATCTCATATTTAAACAAAACATGCAGTCAGCTGGTGAAAACTGCTCTCTGAGCTCCAGTTTTCATTTAATTGGGAACACAAACATATGAAAGTTGAGGCTAGTAATTTGATTTCAAAAGAAAGCTGCTTGAGACAAGCATCAGTCAGAGCTAACAGGAGCCATATGCTAGATGTTTTATGTAAGTGATGTGGTCTTCAAAAAATTAGGAAAAGCATATTTGCTTTTTTTTAAAGCAGATCTTTCCTAAAGAAGTTGTAGTAAACCTTCTGTTCAACAGCCTAACAGTATTTATATGCGTAATTGATGTTAATATATTATATTATCTCGTAGATGCAAGATATTTGCTGTTATTGTGCATCAAAGAAGTTTGTTGACTTAACTATAACCACACAGTGTGTGTAATTTCCCAGAGCCACAGGACAGTCAAGATAAAATCTGGCAAATTAGAGCTTCCCTGAGTGAGGGGAGTTGGGTTTTCTATCAGTAGGTCTGCTCAAAATGTATGCTAACCTTTTTAAACAAGAGCCAGTAGCTATGTCCAGCAGACAGTTATGGACAACAAGCCATGGAGATCATTCTGTCACAACAGAAGTGAAATGACAGTTTCCTTGTCATGATGAAGAAGGTTGAAGAGCACTCAGTGGAAAAGAAAAAGGCTTAACTCACGATATTCCCTTACAAACCAGAAAGGTCCTCACATAAACCAATATTTGTTAAACATTTCTATTTAATTTAAAGCCATTTAAATTATGATTTTATGGGCAATTATAGTAATCTTTGTAGTTAATTAAATGGTTGTCAAGCTCCCAAATATTTGCAAGCAGGATGTGTGTTACCCTGGTATACTAACTATAATGTGGTCTGCTAGAAATTGTGTTAACATTAAGGAATCAATATTGAAGGTTTTGTATTGAGGAGTTATGTTATAGTTAGTATTTCAGTGGAAATTCCTGGCTTGTTCCTGGTGACAAGAGCCCTGCTGGCAGGGGGTCAAATTCAGCGTAGACTGAATGTTTTCTGCTCACTAAACTAGAAAGCAATTCCATGCTGAAGGCCTACTTTAAAAGGAAGAATTGTGCAAAGTTACTAAAATCAGGCAAATTGTATTATTTCTTAGCTTGTACTTAGCCAGTTTTAAGTTACCAAGTCCCAGCTGGAAGGCATCTCAGAAGTGGATTTCTGCAGGGTCTTGGCATTCAGGGGAGAAGGATGGGCTGCTCCTGGGCACAAGCAGAGCAATAGGTTTCTGAGTTCTTGTCCAAGCATCCCTCTGGGGTAGCTATAAGGCTGCAGAGCAAAGCTTCTGGTATAAAACTGTTTGAATCCCTTTCCCACTTCAGGAAGCTTCTTATGGTATTCAGGCCCATTCTTTACATCCTAAGTGTCGTTCTGGTTAGCTGTGAATGGATCATTCCCATGCAAGGGGAAGAAGAGCTCTTCCTCCCACCCTCCTGTCCTGGCACCTGTGTAGGTGGCAGTGGAAGTGCAGGCTGGGAACAGGCACAGGGATACTCCTGCCAGGCTGCTGAGGTTTGAGCAATTGCCACGTCTTTGATGATGCAGATGAAACAATTCAGGAGTTGCTGCCCTTTACCTGGATGCCCTTAAAGCTACTCTATCCCAGGCAAAAGCAGGACACCAGAGAGCCCATTTCAGTGCCCAATGTACCTGATAAGATTAAACCTCAGCTGTGGCCAGTATATGCCAATCTGTCTGACATTGCACTAAACTCAATTAAGTTGTTCTCACAAGCAAACCCATGACACATAATCTTTGTGTTAAAAACAGTAATTTCTTAAATTGCTTAGCTAAATCTGCATAATTCTTACCTTAATTCTGATGGCTTCTTTGACTTGAAACTAATCATTAAAGAAACTGATCCCCTATACAAAGTGACTGGTGATCAAAGTTGGCAAACTTATGTGTATGGCTGATTACAAAGATTTGTCTATGAACAGGTTTAAACTGACAGCAGATACAATTATTAGTAAACAGTAATATAGTAACTATGACATTCTTTAGCCATACTCAAATGATGAGGGAACAAATGATGTTTGCTCCCAAGCCATATGGAAGCATATCTCTCACATTGCCCTGTAAGCTTGTGTCATCTTTGCTGTTGTTTGTAATGCATGTGACAGGAACTTTTAGGTGTATTTGAGTAAAAAATGTCCAGAGAATGTTATATTTTAAGGTCATAATTCTGTGGTGAGATAAGAATGAGGAGGATCTTGGCCTTCGCTGTGCTGAAGCTGGAGGAATGCTGCTGTACTGGGAAGGAAATGCAACATTGATCTGGTCAGGCCTGAATAAGCAAAAAGCAATCAGGAGATAGCATAGCACAAAAGTGTAGTTTTAAATCATTCTTGTGTCTTGGGTAATGTGTATCACTGTTGTACAACAGATTGTAGAGCTTGTGATTGAAAAATATTGCTCATAAGTCTCTCTGAGACATCTATGCAGTTTACTACTCCCACCAATTTTTTTTGCCTCAAAGTGCTGAGTATAATACCAGATAAATGCATTTTGATAATCAGTTTTAGAAGCTGCTGCTCTTGTTTTGTAGACATAATAGGAATAAAGACTTAATGGGGCAAATATTAAATCTTCTGAATTGAGAATGAAAATTTGAATTAATTTCTAGTAATTTGATTCATGATTTGATCACAAGGTGTTGCTCTGTGACAGCAGAAATAGGGTGATTTTCCGGACATTTCAAAGCCATTTAGGTGGAACTTAATCCCTGGTTATTGACTGACCTGTGGCCAGAATAGGATTCATAGCCAAGCACCCTTTGTTCTGTCTGTTCTCTTTATTACTCCTTTTCTACTGGCAAGGAAAGTATTTTAGTCTGTTGCTTTCCTCTCTTCAAGATCATTGAGGAGCTGTTACCACTTCAAGAAGAGTTACAGAGCAGAATCAAAGGTTTATGTAGTTGGATAAAGTATGTTAAAATGTGCCTGTATATGTGTAGTCATGCTAGTATTATCAAATTGTAATTTCTCCTATAACTTTACAATCTTTTAATGATTTCTTTTTAACTATAGATTAATGGATAGTTTGTAAGCCAACATGAGAAAAGTTACAATAAACTTAATTTTCAGGCTATCCTGAAAGCATTAAAACTTCTCTTCTAAAAGATACACAGTATTTTGTTTGTACAAAGATATTTGACATGTAGATCCATGAGAGGTTTATTCAGGGTATCAGTCTTAAGGTGTTCTGATGCTTTTGGGCCTTTAAAGAGTGTTCTGTGCTTTATCAGCCGAGTGAAAATGTTATTTCTTTTGATCTTTGTTACTATTAATAAAAAGTACTATATCAAATGGAAATGATGGGTGATCTATACTTTGAAAGGAGAATGAAATCTCCCCTTTTATGTCCAGAAAAATATTTGTGACTGTTTTGTTTGTGCAGTTACCTAGTAGGATGTTAAGCAGGAGTGCTAATTTATTGGCATTTTTCTGAGTTTGTCTATAGTATCCTTTTAGAAACTCTGTCTGCATAGTGTATATATCCCATTTTCCAAAGTTTTCTGTATCTTAAGGTTTGAAATAAGCTGCTGGATGGCTCTCCATTGTAAGAGTTTTATCCCCAGCTCAGTACAAAAACTAGAGCTCTCTGAATTTTCACCAGCTGTATCTCTACCTCTTTGTCCTATGAGCAGATTTTTAAAGAAAACGCTTCATTGCACACCTTTTGTCTTTTTACAGGTGATGTATCACCCATCAGCATGTCTCCCATCACTCAGTCACAGTTTATTCCACTTGGGGAAATCCTTTGCCTAGCCATCTCAGCAATGAACTCTGCCCGAAAACAAGTCACACAAGAAGCACTAATGGAGCACCTGACCACCTGCTTCCCAGGTAACTGGTCGTTAATTCATCATCGGTCAGACGAGCACGGGTCTGTAAAAGGGCAGTTAAAAGAATCCTTGGTGCCTTCTGGATGGGAATAGTGACTAATCCTGACATTCTAAACAAAAGTAAAAGGAGACATCTTGAATCTGGAAACTTTTTCTTTATTTTTAAACATATGGAGGATTGAGTTGTTTTTGATAAGCCCATTCATATGAAATGCATTTCACAGGGCAAATTCCTGACTTTATGTAGGTAATAAAAATTACTTGGCATACTAAACAAAACATTGGCCTGTTTCAATTTTCAGACAGTATCAGAATAACCTTGTTTGTGATTTTTCTCACAAAATAACCTTTTTTATCGTCATAGCCAAAGGAGTACAGGGCTTCTTTACTAGCTATGGAGAGCAAAGCATGGTGTGTCATAGCAAGCAAACTCATTTCACCTTGAGGCTTTCAAGCTGGTTGTAGGTAACTCTTAAGAGTTCTGTTGACATAATTCAACCAGTTCAAGTGTCACTGTTCAATCTCTGAAGAGGTAACCTCCTTAGAGGTTAAAGACCAGGTTTCCCACACAATTGCATGTCTTCCTTCACCTAGGACAGGCTCTCGATGCATGGCCTGGTGCAGGTAGTAGAGTCCAGAGACACTGATGTGCCTGCTTCTGGGGGAGGTTATATTTAAAGTGGAAGGACTGTGTTAGCCTGCTTTCCAGGAGTTCTCAGATCCTTCTTGGACACAGCTCTGGCTTTTGCTTCTGTACTGCCCTTGCTTGAAAAACAACAACAAAAAAAGACAACACTCTCCATGACTAAACTGAAAGTTTTGGAGAGACATAGATACACTTGCTATGTTCACGAATGCTGGTGTTCTGTTCAGAAGATATTCTTGTCAGCATTTGATATTTATCAAATGGTAAATGGAAAATGTCTTGGATTAAAGATACTGTAACATCACAAAAAGAGAATCCTACCAAAAGAATGGACTCTTGAAAATGCTGTTTCTGTACTGGCCGTCTGTATCTGGAGTGGGTGAATCATGCAAAATGCATCTTGTAGAGACATTTTACATTGGGGAGCTAAAGCATTGGGTTTACTGCTCAAGAGAGCAGAACTTTTTCGTTTGTGCTTTGTATGATCCTGGGCAAGATGTTTACCTATTCTGTGTCTTGAGTTTACAGTTCTCTAAAGTAGTTGAGAAACTTCTCCATTGTACCTATTTTATAGCTGCAAAAAGTAGCTAATAAAAATGCTTCAGTAGGAAAACTACTGATGCATCTATCTCATCTAGGCAGCCTTACCATAGCCATGTTTTGATGTCTGGAATTTTTTTGCTTACATTTCAGAGCAAAAGTTACTTAAAGCCTTGAAATTTACATGTCTTTTGCTGTAACTGATACTAAGTTCTGATCATTTAAAATATAATTCTCAGTTGAGAGCTGTGTTTGGAATAAACAATTCTGTCTGTCGTTTAATAATTGCACTTTGAAAAAAATACTGCAAGCATATTTTGTAAATACTGGCTTTCTCTCCCTATTTGTAGTTTTGTTTATCAGACTGATTTTGAAAATAGTGGTAAAAATTGTAAGGGTTAGAATGCAAAGAAGGCAAAGTTCACAATTTTAATTCTTTTAATTAATTTTGATGATTTTTTCCAAGTTATCTTTTCTATGAATGCTATGTACTAGAAGAATTTCATAGATTGCAAGTATGTTTTTCAATTATTCTATCAATATTTTTATATAAACATTGTTGCATGGTGGAAATGATAATTTATTGGTGATATCCCTTGAGTTTCCTGAGAGCATGATTATCAGTTCACTTGGTGTGTTGTGCTATTCTTGTTAGACAGAACCAAACATGAAAAATAATTCAACTGGCTGGATTATTTTGTAGACGTTGCTCAGACAAAGCCTGAGGCAAGTTAACACATAGTCTCTTGCTGCCTTTTTTTTTTTTTCCACTAGCCATTAACATGTGAATTTCTCAAGTCTGAGATATTAAAAAAAGAGAATCTCGCTTCCCAAAATGTAGAGAAAGTTATTTGACAAAAAAAAAATCCACCTTTTGTTGACCAATTTCTTCCCTTCTCTAGAGAAATGCATTTCTCTCCCAGCCATGACATGTTTAACACAGCAAGTGTATATATTCTCTTAATGTATGAGCACTATCCAAAAATTTTATCCTTTCCAATAAACAGAACATATTCTGCTGGCACTTTTCACTTTTCTGCCCAAGCCCCTCTAATAAATCAGCTGTAGCTTTTCGAGCCCTTCTATTCTTTGTGGCTATTGTAAAATATCTGATGTCCCCTCATATTCTGATAGTTTATTTTTCCTAACTAGATGCTGATGCTCTGAGGGAGAGAGGAGCATTACCACTGTAGATGTGTCTGTTATTATCACATAGCCTCTCTGTATCTCTTCCTGTAGCAGCACTTGTCTGCCTGTGTTGTTTGTGCTTTAATGAACTGATGCTTCACTGCGTTTCATGGTGTAGATAAATTTCCTAAGACCTCAGATGCTATTCTGAAAAGTGCCTAAGAATAATAAACCTTTTTCCTCAGTGCAGGGTCTTATAGTTGCCATCTAGCCCTGTAGTTTGCTGAGCCATTGTGCAGGCATAAATCTGGGCCATGGCTCTATCTGAAATAAGGTATGCTAATTATTTATAACATCACATAGCAACCACTCCACATCTTTAACTAGTATTTCATGAGCCAATCAGAGTATTTCTTTTATCCCTTGTTAAGCCTTAGCATCAGCTCAGGAGAAAATCATTTTAGCAGATTTAACACCATTTAAGTACTACTTCAGATGCATTTTTCATGAATTTATTTTATTCAAAAAGTTAGTATTGATAATGCACATCTTGTTTGTGGTTTTTGTTATTTGTCAGGTTTTTAAAAAGCAAGAGGGCTGCTCCTGCACGTGCTTCCATTATTCTAACTTAGAATTAAACAATGAGATGTTTGTACAGCCCTACTTTGTAATTTATTGACCACGGTTTAAATCCCATACATTAAATGTAAATCTTTGAAATCCAGTATAAGGAGCTAAAAATGTAACCCCTGTTCTGTGTTTGGCAACCAGACCCTCTTATCTGTATGAACCTGGACGAAGATAACATCAAGCCTTAGTTTGTGCTGCCTTTAGTAAGGATATTTGTCTTCTCCTCCCCCAGTTTTGTCCACATACATGTTTAAATAATTTTAAGACATTCAAAATTTCAGTGTAGAAAATACTCATGTACTGGACTGGGTTGCTTTTGAAGCAAGCAGTTTCCTGAAAGCTGGCAAATTCCTCTGACAATCACCTTTATAACTTCACTCTTTAAATATATGAATTATATGTGTAGCACTTAAAAGAAGTGTCTTACATTAAATGAGTTCACTCTAGGTCAGTGTTCTTTGTGAGCAGCAAACAAGACATAATCTTCTGTCTGGAAACTCAGTGGATGGCATAGTAGACTCTCTTGAGATACAGAAAATGTACATGTCTGATGATTCAGTGTCCAGACAGTTTCTGCTTTTGAATTATTAAACCACTACATAATCTTAAATAACACCACTGCTGTCATGCAATATTTTATGGGCTAGAATCTCTAAGCCACTGGGTTTTTCTCCCTTGTTCCTATTTCATGGAGGAAGGGAGATCATAAGGAGACTTTTGCATGCAAGGGGGTAGGTTGCATATAGACATTATGTGGGCAGATTTCTTTAAAAAGGAAAGTCTTGAGAAAGCCAAGTAATCTGTATTCACGGTGGATCCCATTGTTCCTTTTTTAATGTCATTGCTCCTGTCTGTCATGCAGGAAAGTCTAAGCTGAGTTTGGGTCTGTTTCTGCTTTTGTAAGTACCTAAAAGAGCTTGGAATAAAACCCATAGCTACCCTTAGCTGACAGTGCTGAGCTTCCAAGATCTGCATCTGTTGTCATCACTGCTGGCTTAGTGAACCACAGCATGGACTGTGTGTGCTGGGAGTGATAAAAGTGATAGGCTTCAACTCCAGAGAGAAGGCTGACACAATTAACTTTACAGCATCATTGGCTGCCAGGCATGCTGATTTTTTTTCCTTGGTGTTTATCTGCACATTCTCCATTCACAGGAGTTACTCAATTAATGTAACTACTGTGCATCCAGTGTTTAGAGACTCACCCAACACATTGTAGCCCATATGGTTTACTGGGTGAAAAATACATATTATTATTTTTACCATGTATTTGCAGTGCATTTTTACCTAAATTGGTGTAAAACATCAGTACATCCATTTCAGTCTCTTTCCTTAACTTTTCTCTAAGCTCCCAGGAGAAATGCTTTCATCCCTTTTATTTTTGTTGTGATGTTTTTGAAACAGTATGTTAAGAAAATGTTTTTAGTAAAATAAGGATGAAGAACCAGGTTCTCATAAAGGTAAGTACGCGTTGAAGTATTTACTTGCAAGCTTCTGAAAAGTGCAGTGGATCAGGCAGGTTGTTCCTGTAGAGGAAGGGAGAGAGGTTGACTGCTGCAGAGCAGGTGCACCTGAGTTGGACTGTGGTTGGAGCCTGCAGTGCATATTCAGCATGGCATGGAGAAACAAATGAGCTTGAGTTCTGTGGTCATCCATGTCTTGTCCTGATGCAGGTCATAATGTCAAAGGGGAGGCACTGCCCAAGCACACACAGCAGCTCCACTGCAGGAATGAAGAGTTAGGTGACCACTGAGTGTTACAGGGATTGAAATCGCTCTTCATGTTCCTGTGTGCTATCAAAAGCTCATGCAGAGGACATTCTGCTTTGCCTCATAATCCAGAGGAAGCTCACCATATTGTTTATTTCAGTCCAGACAGATTCAGAATTCTGGGCTAGGGACAATTAGTCCTTTTTTTTTCCCCAGCTCTGTATTTCAGCTTTTCCCACCTGTTGCTCTTTCTGGCATGTTAACTCATCTAGAGGTTCTGGGGATCTTGGTTACTCTCACTCAGATTATTGCAGAAATCACGGACACCTGCATGAAAAGGGGAGAAAATGCAAGCTCCTGATTCTCCATATTTTTTTCCAATTTTCATTCTCATTTATGCTTTCAAATTACATCCTATCTTGGTCTCTCACTTCCTGCATCCAAAGTGGCCCCAATATTTTAGCTGTGTGGACTGTGCATGGGCTCTGTTAACTCTACCCCATTCAAAACCAGCACATGTTCCTGTGTACTTCTCCCTGGTGCCTTCTGTGTTTTCACACATGTCCATATTGTTCCTAACCCTTTGCTGTTTCCCTTTTAAGATTTTAGTTATGGATAAGAGTAGTGTGGTCATGTCACTAAGTTCAAACAACACTCAAAGTCAGACTTAAGTTGCCTCCAACCCAGTTGCAAGAAAGAGGATGAGTTAAGGAATTAGTACAATTGCTCTTTTTCTTGTTGCTTTTAATGGATGTTGCTATCATGAGGAGATCAGTGAGCTTGCAGGCTCCAACATTTGAGGTGTTGGAGAAGAGTTGGTGACCAGGCACTATGTGCTACTTGAGATACTGTGTTTGTGGCAGGTACCCCAGCTGAGATTTCTCCATGAAGTGTTTTTGTAAAAAGCATATGCTTCACTGAAATGTTTTTGCATGCATTGAAATTCTATTCTTCAAGACAGAGTTTGAATTGACAATGTCCTGACCAACCTGATCTAAACTGGCCAGGATTTGAGTAGGGGCACTGACCAGATGAATTCATGAGTTCTTTTCCAACCTAAGTTGATCTCTGATTTTTTTTCCCCTAAATTATTTTTTTTTAAGAGAAAACCAAGACCCAGAAATACTAACTTTTTCTGTTTAAAATAGACCATCTAAACCTTTGAAAAAAAATGTCTCTAGTTCTAGAAATGTAAACCAGACTAGTACACATTTTAGTTAAACAAAATGTATTGATTAAAGATAGCTTTTTCCACTGATAACTTGGATGTACTTTAACTTTTTATTCAGCATAAACAGACTTTTTGAAACTAGTTTGTGAACTAAAGTTCTTTCTTCCTTAGCTCTAGATGGAACTTACTCCTATACACAACATGCAGCTTAGTGTTTTATCTCCAGCACCACTGAATCCGGCAGGTACACTGGTAATGGGAAGGATCTGGATCACAAAGCCAGGTCTAGCATATGCCATTGATGCAGGATAGTCATACTTGTCTGTCTCTCAGTATGCAATACATGCACTTGGATAGTGTCCCTCATGTCTCACCTGAAAGAGAAGGAACTCTGAGAAGCAAATTTTTGGGAGCTAAATCTTCCAGCATAATGGAAGAGACTTTCTGGGTAAGATGAAATGTATCATTCAGGATGTTTCTGTTTTGGATCAGCTGATGTAGCTGAAACATATTTTAATGGAAAGCAAATCAGTTAAATCAGGTTTGCGATAAAGGGACAGTCTGAGGAACTGCTCTTTTTTCTGTGTAGTATTCTGTGGAAAAAGCAGCTTAGGCATCCAAAGTAACTAATAACTACTGCTTTATATGTGACAAGGCATTTCAAGAATACTTCTGGTGAATTTGGATATAAATACTTCGTTGGAAGAAGAATAAAAGTACAATATTTTCCTTGACACTCTGATTTTCAGTGATTCCATCTTGTAGCTTAAGGTCACCTGCACACTGGAAGTGACTAGAAGTTCTCTTGGGTTTTTCTTAGCACTTTATTAATGGCCTCCCTTTAATTAATAATTGATATGTCTGAATTGTAGGAGATAAGGGGAGAAACAAACAGAGAAAAGAATGCCTAACAAAACGCTTTACTGGAGTTGTTTGCTCGGCATATTCCAGCTTGCACATTGGAAGGACTAGCTTTTTGTTAGGGAGGGGGTTAAACAGAGTCCTACACAGTTTTATGCCCTTCCTAATATGTGTTTACTGTCATTTCTAGGAGTTCCAACACCCAGTCCAGAAATCCTCCGACATACTTTGAATATGCTTGTACGGGAGAGGAAAATATACCCAACTCCGGATGGTTATTTCATTGTAACCCCACAGACTTACTTTATAACACCATCTCTCATAAGAACTAACAGTAAATGGTACCATTTGGATGAGAGGATACCTGACAGGTCTCAATGTACCTCTCCACAACAAGGAACTATAACTCCCTCCACATCGGGATGTGTCAGGGACCGAACACTACCCAAAAACCACTGCGACTCCTGCCATTGTTGCAGAGAAGACATGCACAGCATGCATGCATCTACCCTACAGAGGAAATCAGCAAAAGACTGTAAAGACTCATACTGTCCTCCTTCATTATGTCAGGTCCCACCTACTGAGAAAAGTAAAAGTACTGTCAATTTTTCATATAAAGCAGAGACACTCACAAAGCCTAAGGATGTAGAAAAGCAGTCTAAGAAATTTGGACTCAAACTATTCCGATTAAGTTTTAAGAAGGATAAGACCAAACAGCTGGCAAATTTCTCTGCCCAGTTTCCTCCAGAGGAGTGGCCACTGAGGGACGAGGACACCCCCACCACTATACCTAGGGAGGTAGAAATGGAGATTATTCGGCGCATTAACCCAGACTTGACTGTGGAAAATGTCATGAGACACACTGCACTAATGAAGAAACTTGAAGAAGAAAAAGCTCAACGAAGCAAAGCAGGGTCTTCAGCTCACCACAGTGGACGAAGTAAAAAGAGCAGGAATCACAGAAAGTCTCATGGGAAATCGAGGTCGCACAGCAAGACCCGGGTGTCCAAAGGAGACCCGTCAGATGGCTCTCATTTGGATATACCTGCTGAAAGGGAGTATGAGTTCTATGATCCCTTGACTCGGTCCCCACGGGAAGGCTGTTTTATAATAGAGCACAAGGGAGATAATTATATAATGCACAGCAATCCTAACATGATTGAATCTCACTTTCCCATGACACCAGAGTGGGATGTGTCTGGTGAACTGGCCAAAAGAAGAACTGAAATGCCTTTCCCTGAACCTTCCAGGGGAAGCTCCCACTCCAAGGTCCATCGGAGCCACAGCCATACACAGGATAGAAGATCAAGGAACGAGCGGTCCAGTAAGGCTAAAGAAAGGTCTAGATCCATGGATAACTCCAAGGGACCTCTGGGCTCAGCTACTTTAGGCACACCTGAAGATATAGGTGAAGGCTGTAGCCCAGATGACCAAACAACTAGCCAAACCTACATTGATGATAGTACCTTAAGGCCATCTCAGTCACTCAGTCATCAAAGGGCTCTGATCTCATCCGCAAGCTACAAAGAGACTTGCATCCCTGAAATAGCCGGTGGCAGTGTAGAAACCCCCAGTTCTTGTAGCCTATTGGAACAAGGCAAGCCTACAGAGAATTTGCCCTCATATAGTGAGCTCAACTCCTGCACAACAAAATCTGCAGTTGATGACTATTTTCAGTGCAACACATCCAGTGAGACTGTGCTTACTGCTCCATCACCACTGGGAAAGAATAAAGAGGATCATGATACGCTAACAGGGACAGATGGGCTAAAAAAAATGACTCCCACAGAAAGACAGTCTCAACATATTGCTAGGGAGCCTGGGGTGCACAAGGAGGAGTCCCCAAAGGGCCCGAGCAGTGGTTCAGTGATTGCTGGCCAGACTCCAGAGGTGATTGCTAACGGGCGGCTGGTTCAGCACCATAGTGCTGAATCCAGCAGCCTTGATAAAAGGAAAGAAATATTTAGCAA
The DNA here is from genome assembly GCA_013398075.1 of Notiomystis cincta. NCBI lineage: Eukaryota > Metazoa > Chordata > Aves > Passeriformes > Notiomystidae > Notiomystis > Notiomystis cincta. The sequence goes on from VZRX01021880.1 coordinate 94,464, forward strand.
GGATACACTTTTTAAGCCTCTGCACAACACTCTTTCTGTGAATAGCTATCATAAGTCTAACACACCTCTGCTAAAGCCCCATCAAAAGACCCCCTCTGACACATTGCCCGTCAGATGTGAGAAACTTGAACAAGCGATGGTAACCTCAGTCACACAAGTCATGCCCGTTTCTCAGAGACAGCAAGAGACAGCCGGGAACCAGGAGGCCTCCTTTGACTACTACAACGTGTCTGATGATGATGACTCAGAGGAGGGAAACAACAAAAATGCCGAGGAAGAAAAGAACAGGGATGATGTTGGTACAATGCAGTGGCTTCTAGAGAGAGAAAAGGAAAGGGATCTGCAGCGAAAGTTTGAGAAGAATCTTACTCTTCTCACCCCAAAGGAAACGGAAAATAGCAACAACCAGAGAGCCACCCACTCGGCCCGCCTGGACAGCATGGACAGCAGCAGCATTACTGTGGACAGCGGCTTCAACTCCCCACGGTAGGACTGTCACATTCATTGCAGCTTTACAGACTGGGAGCTTCCATTTATGGCTCTGTGTGTGTGATATTGGTGACANTTCCCTTCCCTTCCCTTCCCTCCCCTCCCCTCCCCTCTAAGACTAATGGAAAGACTAGGCATGACTAGGTGGCATAGTCTTTGGCTTAGACAAAAAGAAAATATTATTTTGTGTTTGGGTTTCCATGTTTGTTTTCTTCAGAAATTTTGGAAGTGTATCTAGTCCCCATTCCAAACTGGTGAGACTGGAATAGCCACTCCCCCTACAAGTTAAAAGTGCTTGGGATATTTGAACTTCAGATGTGACTTAACACTGCTTAGAGAGAGGTGCCTTGTCTAAGATACTTGGGAAAAGAGTCCAGATGTTCGTGTGTGCTGGTGCTGGTTAGTAATTGCTGTTCCAGGGATTTCAGGCATTGTAGAAGTTTCAGTGTGCTAGAAGTCTTACAAGTGTAGGGAGGAGAGAGTTGTTGGTGCATTCCCTGCCCTGGAGATTTCACAAGTTCATTTCCAGGTTAAGAATCCTTTACTCCAGGTTTCTCCCTTGTCTGTCTGACCTTTGGCAGTTCTAGGTCCTTGATGGAATGAAGCACGACCAGTTTTGTTTGGCCTGCATAGCAATTCATCAGAGTTCAGAACAATGACTCTAAGAACACAGGAATAATTTACAGTAGTATTTCTCTTAGAGTGTCTTAAGCTTAAATTATTTATTGCCTGTGTTTAAAAATAAAACCTCCAAGACTGATTTTGTATTATATGGAAAAAAAAGGGGATTTTTTGTTTAGTTTTTTTTGGTCACTTTTTATTTTGCCCCATAAATGGTGTTCTTGTTCCTCAGAAGTATATATTTTTTTACATCAATAGCAAAGGTTCTCAGAAAGGCGTGTGAAGGATTTCCTGTTTCTGCACAGGACCAAATTTTCTTTTCAGTTGAAGTCCTGTCACTCTGGAAGAAATTCTTTTGGATTTGATGGTTACTCCCACTTATGTTAATGACAAGACAGAAATTAGTGAGCCTGGTGCAGATTGCAGTGGTGTATCGAACTAGAGTAAGCTTCTAGCAAATATATATTTTTTCTGAGTAAAAAACATGAAAAATAGTTTGAGTAAATCATACCACTGAGCCCACTCTAAAAANTGGCTCTGTGTGTGTGATATTGGTGACAGGATGTAGGGCTGTATTAAAAATTTCACACATTTTCAGACAGTGTTTTTTCTACAGCTCTGGAGTCCTCTATTCAGATGTGTGGGTTTCCCACCACACACAGTAAGAAACCAATGACCATTTGTGGCATTGACTCCATATTAGTTAATTTTCTGTTTGCTGAAAACATCCCTGTATCTTTTTGTTTTCTGTATTAAACTTGTGTTTGCTTTTAGAATAAAAGGGATGTGCTCCTGTATTCCCTTCCCTTCCCTTCCCTTCCCTTCCCTTCCCTTCCCTTCCCNTGCCTTGTCTAAGATACTTGGGAAAAGAGTCCAGATGTTCGTGTGTGCTGGTGCTGGTTAGTAATTGCTGTTCCAGGGATTTCAGGCATTGTAGAAGTTTCAGTGTGCTAGAAGTCTTACAAGTGTAGGGAGGAGAGAGTTGTTGGTGCATTCCCTGCCCTGGAGATTTCACAAGTTCATTTCCAGGTTAAGAATCCTTTACTCCAGGTTTCTCCCTTGTCTGTCTGACCTTTGGCAGTTCTAGGTCCTTGATGGAATGAAGCACGACCAGTTTTGTTTGGCCTGCATAGCAATTCATCAGAGTTCAGAACAATGACTCTAAGAACACAGGAATAATTTACAGTAGTATTTCTCTTAGAGTGTCTTAAGCTTAAATTATTTATTGCCTGTGTTTAAAAATAAAACCTCCAAGACTGATTTTGTATTATATGGAAAAAAAAGGGGATTTTTTGTTTAGTTTTTTTTGGTCACTTTTTATTTTGCCCCATAAATGGTGTTCTTGTTCCTCAGAAGTATATATTTTTTTACATCAATAGCAAAGGTTCTCAGAAAGGCGTGTGAAGGATTTCCTGTTTCTGCACAGGACCAAATTTTCTTTTCAGTTGAAGTCCTGTCACTCTGGAAGAAATTCTTTTGGATTTGATGGTTACTCCCACTTATGTTAATGACAAGACAGAAATTAGTGAGCCTGGTGCAGATTGCAGTGGTGTATCGAACTAGAGTAAGCTTCTAGCAAATATATATTTTTTCTGAGTAAAAAACATGAAAAATAGTTTGAGTAAATCATACCACTGAGCCCACTCTAAAAAAGATGCTTGAGAAGGCTTTGAATTTGTGTTATTGATTGTTCTGCAGATGCCTGACATCTTTCTCACATAGAACTGTTGTATGAAACTGCTTGCACTTTTCTTTTTAAGATGTGATCTCTTGCAGTAGTTGAAGTGCTATACTTGCAGTCAAGGTTTTGTGGGGGAGTATCTTGTGGTGTTTGCTTCTTGCTCAGCCTGTACTCTGCAGAGTATGAGAGTCACCTCCAGGATAGGATATCGACTGGATTAAAAATCAGTTCTTGGACTACTGTTTTTTATGCTAGCTGAATATCAAACTTGTGTTTCTGATTAATGCAGTGGGAGACATTTTCTCCCCTAATTATTTACACAAAAGCTAAAATTTCTGTTTATGTTAAACTTAGCTAGCAAGAGAACAGGATGTGGTGAGTATACTGGGTTTAGTGCTGCTATACCACTTTGTTTAAATCAAAAGGGAAACAGATGAGAAACTTTCAATTACATTTGTGTTCCACACATCCTTTTTTTTAAAAATTTTACTGTTTACTTATTAGCAAATACCATTTTTTGGCAAGGCCACATAAAGTAAGCTTAAAAAAAACCGAACCCAAAACATTCTGTAGGGTATTTTGTTTTGTGAGACCAGCACATAGTCTGGAAATCTCAAAGCTTTTTCATGAGCTTTGCATCAAAATGATTAAATTTGATGATTTTGCTGAGTTTGGGTCAATTTTTGGTATAAGTCTCCAAAAATAAAATGAGCTGAGGGTGAATTCAGCCCTTTGACTAAAAGTACCATGTTGTTATTATTATCCTACCTTATAATAAAAACTGTACTCCACAGCCCTTTTCCAGGAAATACAAAATAGCCACCCAGCATCCATCTGGTAAGGTTCACCTAGGTCTGACAGTGTCCTTTGGCAGATGCCATGAAAGGAATATAAGAACAGGTCGTGCATATAGTGATGTTCCTCAGGTATATTCTTCTAGCCTCCACTGATGATGTAACCCTGCTTCCTGAGCTGGGGTGGCATCTTTTCATTCAAACTGAAGTATGCAACATTGTTTGGGAAATCAAAATTACCAATTGCACACTATAAAAGAAAAAAAAATATTTCTAAAATCTGATAAATTGAAAAAAGGACAGTAAAAAAAATTTAGAAAGAAATGGCTGTAGTTAGAGATTTGCAATGGTCATTTGACTTCCAAAGTATTTGTGTGCAAAATGTGTGAACATATTAATCACCATTGGGAAAAAAAGCCTCACAATATTTTGTGCATTGCTCTTATGCAGGTTATATATAGTAAAAGTTAGCCGCCAAGATTAATATTATTCCTTTATTTTAGAGCTTATATAATACTGTTGCTCCTTTGTCACCTAAAGAAAGCTAATTTTGGCATTATTCTGCTGCAAAATTTTCAGTGCAGTTTTTGTGTATATATGTTGTAATGGTTGGTTTGTAATATCAGAGCTGAGCATATTTGAAGATCTGGAATTGGTGGTCCTATAAAGAATGATACAATACTAAATCATCTCTGGAAACTAAGGTTTTCATCTATTTTCATTAAAGAGCAGAGGGAGAGGAATCAAAAAATGAGCAAAAGAAGTGCACCATACATCATTGCAGCTCACAGGAATCATTTACTATGTGTGTCACCCACCATAGCTTTTTGGAATTACAGACAATAAAACAATCATTGGCAGAAGAACATCAGTACCATTTTGACCATTTTAAAAGATCTATGAGAGTTTTCATAAAAGCCTCATTGATTTTCCAGACTCAGTCAGTTTAAGATTATTTAAATCTGCCCTATGACTGGGAAAAGTGTTTTTTCCTTCCCCTATGCCATGCAGTGACACATTTCTCCCCTGCCACATCTGAAGCTGTGCATTCCTACTCTTCCCTTGATGCTAGCACTAATCTTTTTTTTTTTTTTCTCAGGGCTAGTATTTAACTGAGAGCGGTCCCTGATCTGTCTGGCTGCCTGCAAGGCTTAGTCAGGGAAGCAGCAGAAACAAGTGGCAGGGTCAGGTCCACACAAGGCAGGCAAGAGCTACCCCCTTTCAGTAGCAGGTAAATTTAGGTTGACTTTAAACTGACTATGAACCTTTTGTCATTAGTATCCTTGTTTCTAGTGCTTATTTAATAACTGCATTCAGTCCTCTAAATGTATTATATAAACATCTCCATAGCAAGTGGTGATGCCATTTTACCAAGAAGTAGGGGTACAGGTGAAAGATACATGACTAGGGGGCCACATGGATGTTTGAAAGCAAATCTGCCAGGCACACATTATTTGGAGATCAAAAAATATTTAATAATGTAAAGACAACAGAAAGAGTAGTACTGGTAAAAGTAGACTTAGCATGTCATGGCTGAGCTTTTTTAAAGCTGTAGACTAAATTACAAGCTTCTCTGCATTCATAGTTAGATCTATCATTAAAAGGCTTAATCTTTAAAAGTGTTAAGTGTCCTGTCACTCTTGTGGTTAAATGATATGTTACAACTAAAGGAACATTGTCCATTTTCTGAATGAAATAGCAGCACTAGTTGTTGTTCAGGGCAAAATTACAGACCAGGCAGTTAAGATTTCTCATTGTCTTGGTAAGTTGCAATCATCTCAGCTGCAAAACAAAATTGAAGTGTTGCATTTAGAAGCATCATGGCTTTAATGTAAGGCAAAACTTTTATTTAATATTTCATGTACAAAGACATAGGTAGAAGAGGAGACAACAGAGGATGCTGTGTTATATGACTGCTGTCCCAGCTCTGCCTAGGCAGAGCTGATTTGATGAAGCTACTTTGTGCAAAACTGCACCAGTCAGGAAAGAAAGCCAGCACATTCCAAGTGCAAGATGGAAGCTATTTCCTTGGGTGAAAAATCCAGATGCTTGATACTGGTTCAGCTTACAGTCTGTGTGACAGTTTCAGCTGTGCTTAGTGCTATACCTCTGATGACTGCTGAGCACCTCTGGGACACGTTTTGGAGGAACATGTGTGTACTGTCAAAATGAGATGAGTCATTGATGTGACATTACATACAAACACAGGAAACCTATTATAAAACACTCTGTTCTCCTTTCCTGTCTGGTCGGTAGATACACAGACATGCCACATATGAGTGTGTATATGTATTTCTTTTCCATTCCAGCACTCGTGAGAGCCTGGCATCCAACACTTCAAGCATTGTTGAAAGCAACAGACGTCAGAACCCAGCTCTGAGCCCTGCACATGGTGGCGCAGGCCCAACGTTCAACTTCCGAGCCACTGCAGACCCACCCACGAGTGAAGCTGAGAAACTGCAGAAACCTGGTAACTGCCTGCAAGCTTCTGTCACTAGTGTCTGATAGTCAGCCTGCCTCAGATCGTCTGTCTCATCCTATACAGCAAAGTTTACGACACTGGGACTGATGTTTACATCTTTGGGGGAAAATAAAACGAGCATCTCAACCACAGTTTTAGTGTTCACTTAAACTGTGCTGCTATGTAGACTAGGGGCAACAAAGAAATCTTTATTTCAAGGTATTGCTTTTCACATTTGCGGCTCTGTAGCAACAGAATAGCAGTAGGGATAATATGTACACTTTTTGCTTCACTTAATTGTAACTGAGCACATATATGAAAGTCTAGACACTGTAAGTGTAATCTGCATTTTCAATGTCCATGCAGTTGCCAACTTCATTTAAAAAAATGCCACAGATGTGTGATGCCCCTGGTCAGAGGCTAAACTCTGCTGCAGAGTTCATAATTTTTTTCTTCAAAAACTGAGCCACTGCTGAAAGTAACCAGCCAGGATCACCATGAGGAAAAACAATGCCAAACATGACAAGTCATGACCTCAGCTCTATATGTGAATTATTAATACTAATCAGTCATTTTCACTGTGCATTTTTGTGACACAATTTTACAAATACCTGGTTAAGCAAGTAAAAGGAGGTTTGGGGTTTGTTTTGATTTGGTTTTTTTTCTAGGTATGGAGGGTGGGAAGAGAGGCAGCTCCTCCTTTTGTTTCAAAAATATGAGAGATGTTTACTTAATGAGACTTGCTACTTGACCTTCCATAGCCACCAGTCACCTCCAGTGAGGAGGTGGGCTTTTGCCTAGAGGGGGGAGTGGGGAGGGAAGGGAAAGATGTAACTGTCATGGAGCCACAATGTGGAGTGACACGAAATATATTAAATGTCTTCAGTATAATTCACTTATTTTAAAAAGATAATCTAATTCTTGTGTCACTTCTGGTATTGCAACTTGCCATTAATATAGGAATCAGGATAACTAATTTCTTGGAACAAAAATATCCTTTATGATATAAATGACAAGTATGGCCTGAAGAATTGATTTCTTTCTAGTGGAAGGACATAAATCTATTTTATGTAGCTTATTAAATAGAGTGCCTAAATTAGGCTATTAAAAATAGCATACAGTGTAATGATTATCAGAGAACAAAATTTAGAGAATTATAAACTTCTGGCCTTTTTATTCAGTGGATGTTATTTGCAATTTAGCATTTTATGGACATGTCTGGTTTCTAGAAATTCAATGTGTCCACTTGGTTTGCAGTAGAAATCTGAGTCCTGCAGGCACGGTACATCCTAATTGCTCTCCCTAAACTGTTACTCCAATGTAATTAGTACTATGCTAATTACTGCAGAGTAAATTCTACAGATAGTTAAACTCCAAGAGTAATTTTAGGTATAGGGTCACATTCTGCTCTGTTACTCATGCAACCTGGTAGTGCAACAAACTGACTTTTTTATCAGAACAGACAAATTAGTGGAAGAATAACAACAGCCCAAATTGTTTCATAGAAAAGGGACATTTACCCTGTCTAGCTCTTGTAGTACACAGGTATAAAACCCAACTGTACATATTAAAACCCAGTATTTTCATCAGGTTCTGGTGACATTTGTTACTCTGTATACAGTCATTTGAGCTTCACTTATGTTCTTTATTGTCATCAGAAGTCTTTACTGAAGATTCAGCCTTATGTTACACCTTTGGATATAGTTCATTTACTTATAAAACAGCTTTCTAACTCTGGACACAATCAGTTTCCAGTTCTGTCAAGAATACCCAGTCAATGCACAGGTCTGTTTTCATTGATTTCAGTGTATAATTTCCATTTCATAGGAGCAATAAGACCTTTCAGTGCACATAAAGGAAATTATTGTGCTTTTGGTTGGTTATCAAAGTCACTTGGCCTTTAGCCTTCTGCCTTATCATACCTTCCAAGATGTGCTCTAATTACCATATAATGCTTTGCATGACGCATCTTATTATTCGATGTGTAACTCCAGCCGTACTTATTCCATGCGAACTGTAGAGTCAGAGTTTTTGTGGGGAATTGTCATATACTATGCAGTGGCTGACTGTGATTTTGTTTCTGAGATGAGCTCTGACATCAGTAGTATGTATCAATTCAGTAAATAAAAATGTCGAAATGATAAAAAAATTTACAGTGATGATCTGAAGTACTAATGGCAGTATTAAAATGTGAAGAGCAGAAACAGGTTTCACCTTGGGGGAAATTATTGTTTGTCATAAGCTAATCAGAATTTGTGCAGGCAGCTGGTTGTACAGAAGACATAATTCCAACAAAATGTGATAGTACATACCTATAAACTGTATAGTATGTTATTTCCTAAAGTTCCCAGAGACCAGCAGACAACATAAATGTCATATTAATGTTGACATGGCATTGTACCAATATTAATGTGACTCTTGGAATATGGAATGTAAACAGAAGTTTCAAATAGAAACGTTCTAATCTTGATTTTTTTTTTTTTTCCTTTTTAAATCAACAATGGAGAATAAGAAAATTCCATCTTGAGGTTCTGGTAACAAAACCACGAGAGTGGAGCTTGAGTGCTTTATGTCACCCTAATCCTTTGATGAAATCATAGCCTTGTATTATGTGGTTGCTTATCTATCATTCTTCTAATGTATCAATTTAAAGGTTTACAGAGTTAGATTAGGTTGAATCTGTGTTGTGTTCAACTGTAAAGGGTCAACACAAATCTGTCGGCATTTTGCACACTTAATATGTATTATTATAATACAACATGTTACTTTTATGGTAATTTTTTTTACACATATAACTACCTCCATGAATTTGATGAAATGCAGCAACATGAAAAGTGTATTGTACAAAGCAAGGTTAGAAACTTTGAAGCATTAGGTCATGGCGTTCTCTTGTGTGTCAAAGCTTGCATATGAAGTCATCATGTTTCCATTGCCACAATTTCCTTCTACAATGTTAAAAAGATGGCTTTCAGATGAGTCACTTAAAGACTTTGACAAGGCTGCATAATTGGGATAAAAGTGAAAGGGAGGCTGAAACCTTCCATCCTCTCCCCAGTTACTGCTAAAATTTCTGCCTGGTAGAACTTGAAAATGTATTTGTAATTTAGCAAATTAGAAACATCTACAGTCTGTGAAATATGATTGACAGTTTGGGGTTTAACAGAAGACACTCTGGGTATTTTCTTGGCAGCCTTCAGATACTTGGGGCCCTATTCTGCCTCCATCTTTGTCAACATTAGTACGTCATGGTTTCTCTGAACTGGCAAGGGTGTTAAAACAGCTCTTCCTTTAATGATACGCACTCTGGTCTCTAGATTGTGTGCATCTAAAACATTTGCTCCTATAGAAATACCAACAGCCTTTAATTGACGTTGCTGGGAGCAGCATTAGGGTCCCTACTCGAGGTATGTGCCTATTGTTCAAAGAACACAGGCAAGTTTCCAAGAAAAATTAGGCTGGCTTTTGAAAAGTAGCCAGCTGCAACAAGCCACCTTTCAAGAGGGAAGAAAGAAAGATTTTTCCGAAAACCAAAGGAAGAAAGTGGCAGTTGAACCTAAGCAGATCGATTGCATTATAGACAAATCCCGATTTATGAACACCTTTCAGCAAACCTAGTACCATTATCCTGATGCAAATTAATATACAATCATCAGTTAAGCTAATTTTGCCATTTTAAGTATTTCAGTTAAAATTTAGAAGAAATCATTCGCCATTTGACTCCCAGCACCACTGTAAAATGACTGTTATATGCGAAACAACGTTCACTCAACTTTAAAAAAATGAAAATGTATTGGAAAACAAATATTTTAATGAAAACCGTGGCCTAAGTGCTTGCCAGCAGTAGTAGTTGTTAGGAAAGAGAACAAGCAAACCAGAAGTCAGAGGCCATCGTGAACACAGATAATACTTTGCACTTAAATCACACCTTTTTGCCTGAGGATCTCGGAGCACTTGCCTGTGAGGGAGGCAGAGTTCACTGACCCTGCTTTTTGTCCGGCCCACTGGAAAAAGCAAAGGCTAAGAGTCTGCAGACTAACTTATTAACTAGTTGCTTTTTTAAAGTTACTTCAGTAAGTTTAACAGTTAACAAAAGTGTTTCATATATTCTGAAATTATTCTTTTGGTGCATTCAGTTTGTTTAAGCAAGAAACTATGGCCCTGCAGACACTCTTGGATTAGCAGTACCAAAACCAAGTTTGCAGTCATAGGAGTACTGGCAGCAGTGGTTTTAGAAAGAGTCATGTTAATTAAAAATTTGTTTTTCAAATACATTTTGCAGTGCTTTTCCCAGCACAATTGTTCAAATTGTTGTGCTGAGAAAGCAAATAGCACTCCTAATCTGGTGTCATACCCACAGTTTACAATTCTCTTTGCTCTTCTGAAGAAAACTGTACAGTATTAGAGAGAAAAGTTCTATTTTTTACGAAATTCTTTAAAAAAAAAGGGTATATATCTAAAATGTTCCCCCCAGCATAAGTAAAGTGCATCATTACTGCATGAGACACATGCAGTGGACCCACCAAAAGCCAAGCTGGTGCTAGAAGAAAACGGGACTATCACACTTCTTTTATAGTGGCGCTCTAAACGTTGGTTTCAGTTACGCCAGTGTAAATCTGGCGTCACTGCCCTGATCTCCGAGGACTGAGAGAGATGGGAATGGGTCGTTAACTCCATTGACGCTCGGTTCTGAGCTGAGGGTTTCGTGCTCCTGCCCCGCCCCGAGACACTAAATGCAGAGAAGGAGCAGAAGGCCACGCAGCTGGCTCTGAATCCCCGCTGAAACGCACAGCCCCCGGCCGGGATCCCTGACAGCCGCCAGCGTGCCCCACCTCGGAAGGGTGATTGAGTTTCCACGCGGTGCACTGCCCTCGTGCTGTACACCGGTAGAGCCACCCAAAGGATACCCACCCAGAAGTATGAAAGGGCCCTTGGAGTAATTGGCACAGATGTTACTTTTATGTGTGGAGGAGATTTTAAGTTTAAAGGGATCATAATTCTGCAGGTAATTTTCTGTGAGTGACTGAATGTGGCTGTTGCATTAGGTTTAAATGAGTTAATAAATGCAAGTGGGACTTACTGTATGTTAAAAGGGAGTTTTGCAGCCAAGACTGCCTTGTATAAATGTGTTTGCACTGAAAAAAAAAATTTAAAAATTACTTGGTCTCTGGTTGCTGTAAAGGTCATCCAAGATGGATGTTCTGTTTATATTGTATAGTATTTCATATGAAATAATTGCAGTTCATGAAATGTCTTCCCTAACGTTACTGATTTATAACAGCACATTTGTAACATGGTTTTTATTGTGTCAGTGTACCATATTGTAAATGATGATTACTTGTCATGCTTAGTATAATAATTTAAAGGAAAAAAAAGGACAGGGATTTTTGTAAGTCTATATTTGAAAGTCCCTCCATATGGTAATATTGTGTTCATGTTGTTTATGTAGTGTTGTGTGAAATATCCATTTTGGATTGTGTTACTTTTTAAGATATTAAATAACATTTGGTTATATGTTCTAAGTGGATTCTTTGCACTCATCGGTGGTTTTTAGAGAATATACTTATATTTCCATTTAATATACTGTTTCTTTCCCTCACTTAGGAAACTTTGCACAACAAACCAGAAATCTCAGAAAAAGAAACATCATAACAACTTTCTGTGTTCCCCTGTGCTTTATAAAAGCTCTTTGGCCATTAAGTAAGAGTGCAAGGGAGAAAACTCACCTTTTTTCTGGTTTGGAATGAACGTGAAGTTGGCAGCTGCAGGGGGAGTGTGATCTCCACTGAATGTGAGTGCCCAGCTGAGATGCACCCAAGCTCCAGGAAATGAGAAGTCCATTAGGCCATCCTGATGCCAAGGGCAGCAAGTGTCAGGTCCTTCTTTTCCTCTCCTCTCCGTCCTCATGAGCTAAAAGAGGACCTGGTGCACACCCAGATAGAGGGTTCTAGCAAGAAGTTTTTTTCACATTCTTCAAGAAAACTGATAGCTGCTGATTGGAAAGGCCCAAGTGGACAATGTAACATGCAAGTGCCATTTTCCAACCCTCCACCACCACCTGGAAAAAGTTTGGAGGAAGTTTAAGGTCCAGGATATTTGCCTGAGCCATGCCATGAGAACTGTTTTTTGCTAAGGTCAGCTATGAGAATTTACAACATTTACAAGGTAAAAAAAGCAGCATGTAGTGGAAGCAGGTGCTGTCTTAGGCACCTTGGCTTGTCACCTGCTAGTGGCACATACTACTACCACACTGTTTCTAGTCTTTGCTCATTCCCCTTTGTCCATCTGCTTCCACTGTAATCCATCTCCATGAAATTAGGCATTTTGAATTACAGGGGGGAAAAATCCCCAAACCAGACAAGATTTTGTTAGGGCTTTATGCCAGCACTCACCTAGTGCCTTACACTGGCAAAGTCAGTTTGGGGTTTTTGTAGACTTGGAGTTTCAAGGCTTCTTCAATATTACTGGAGTTCTTTGCAAGCACTATTTTCCTCTCACAGAGCACTTTGTTTTTGTTTCTGTCCTTATGGTATGCCTGTATTTTAGGTGCTAAATTAGGCTAATCATTAATTACCTAGAAAGGAACTGCTGTTGTCCAAAGTTACCACACCTTGCACTTCAAACCTTGCTTGGAAGCCTGGCTTGAATTCTCTTTATACTTTGCTGACAGGTAAACTGAAGATCTTGATGGAGTGACATCTTTTTAGTGAAATGTGGCCACTGCTTGGCTGAGGAAGTGCTCTCTGTTAGGTCACGCCTTTCTGCTGAGAGCACTGAGTACATTTACATCTCTCTGTATCAACAGATATCTGACATGCATAAGATAACTTTTTTGAAAGATCTTCTCTCCAGATTTTTTTCTCCATCAGCCTCTCAACTGTTTCTTTAGTCTCTTGTTTTCCTCACAGCTTACTTTCTATAATACTCTTCTTCTATTGAACCCCCTCATCTTCTTTTTTTTGACATTTATTCTTCAGGTTATGGGGTTTTTTTCCCTACATATTACTTGACAGGAGAGTTCTTCTGGCCCATTTCTCATCCTCCCCTCTCAAAATGTTATTCTAATCTTAGAGTGTCTTTCTCCCACTTTTCTATTAATTTCCCTATTTCACTTTCCCTGCTCATCAGAAAGACCTTAGAGAAGAAAAGGTGGTCAGCTGCTTCAGGATAGGTGCTCTTCTCTTTAAGCCATGCCATTGCAGGTTTTTAATTTTAAAAACGTTTAAGAATGTAAATATGCCCCCACTTTTTAGTCCTTTCTGTTCTCTTCCTCCTTTTGACTGCTGGTCCTGTATTTTTTTAAAGACTATGTGCTATTCTGTCCAGCATCTGTGATTTGAGGACTCAAAGAGAAAACACAAAACCCCAAACTGTACTGGAACACCAGGTCACATCTGTCTTCCTCAGGGCATCAAGCAAGGCCTCAGGTAAATGCTTAAAAAAGCAATTTACTCAGCTGTGCTTTGCAGAATGGATATGAAGATATACTTCCTATGGATAGGATGGATATACTTACTAGCCTTTCCTAAACTGCAGGGAAGGAGCCCATGGCTCTGACACTCCTGTTCACTGTAGCTGGTACTTGAAGGGAGAAAGGTTTTGAGCAGTCAGTGATGCTGGGGCTTTGATAACTGCCTGTGGTTTTGTGTGGAGATGGCTGAGCTTGCATTTATAAGCAACTTCCTTCTATGCCTGTAGGTCCTCATGTTTAGCTAAGTATTTTTAGCCCAGCTGCCACAGAAGTGATGAATGGGGACAAGGAACGGGAAATCCCAAGTACTTTTATTTAACATCTTTTTTCTTCTCTCTCATCCTAATAAGCACATAAAACCTAACCCTGTTCTGCCAGCTATGTGAAAGTAAGCAAAGACAGTAAATAAACTTACCAACATGGCTGTGCATACACTGAGATAGATATGTATCTTGGTTGCTTGCTTGCTTAGGGCAACCTGAAGCCCTTTGTTATGAGTTCTCTCAATCTCTCTCCTCTTGTCCCTCTGCTTGTTGCTGGTAAAATTAGGCCAGTTGCCTTGTAAGTGCCAGAGAGGGTCACTTGGCTGGAAGCTGCAGAGGTTGCAGTGTGTTCAGCAGTGTACCAGTAGTGAGAGGGCAAGCAAGAGCCAGAGGCCTCTCCTGTGCATACAGGCTCTCCTCATGCAGAAGTCCAGAGGTACAGCAGCACTGGCACTTCAGCTGCAAGCAGGGCTGTGCTCCAGCAGGGGCTGTCCTGGTTGCCCATACACACTGTGTTGTGGTTCCACTTGCAGTCTCAGCACAGATGGGCTGCACCACTTGTTGATGAAACTTCTGTACCAGAGGATGCACATCAGGAGCAGAGCCACAGCACTACAGCCTTTTTGGGTCCTCTTAGATGGGGTTTTGGAAAATGAGGACCTAAGTAATTAACTTCACAGGGCAGCTTGTGGACTGGAAGGGTTTGAATGCAAACCCCATCCCACGACCCATGACCTGGAGCCTGCTGTTGCTGTGTCTCCACCATGCACACACTGCACATGTGCCACTGGGCAGGGACTGCCAGAAGCAGCCATCGAGACTGCAAACTTAAGGACTTGGAAGTGCAAACCTCTAGGCTAGCTGTGCCTTAGGATTATGGGCAATGACAGGGCCAAGGACAGCAGAGAGGGACATTTGACTTTCTGGCTGTGGCAGATGGTTGGTGTCCCTGCCCCCACAGTGAGGACCCCCTCTTCCCTCCGCACCTCTGTTCTTGCTCAGTAGCCTTGAACCAAATCCCCAGTCTCAGCTGCCTCCCTGAAGAGCTGTGGGGCCCCAGCCCCTTGTTGTCACTCAGCCCCATCATGGGGAGGCTGTGCTGAAGGAGAGGCGCTTTCTTCTCTGTCCAGCTTAGTGCAAGCCTCTGGCTCGGGCCCAGAGTGAACCTGTCAGAGAAGTCCTATTTGGCATCCAGCTGCTGCAGTTTAATGCATTTCTCTGTGACACAAGCTGGTGATGACTTTAGGATACTTGGAACTGGTACAGCTGTAACACTCACCTAAAGCATGATGCTGGCAGAGCTCAGTAGAACAATAATCACCTTTTTTTTTTTCTCTTATTTTTTTAACCTAAACATTGCCGTATGTTTTTTTCTTTTCTTCTAAAGGAGTGCTGAAAATTCCCAGGGAACTCTGGGTTGAGGCAGAGGTCAGATGAAATCTGTGGCAGAAGCATCAGGGCAGGCACCACAAGGAGTAGAAGGGCAGGAGCCATTTTGTCCATCATGATGCAAGTGCACAAGGCCACCCTAGTGACCAGCCTGAGGCACAGAGGTGCCGAGTCCACAGAGGGACCCCAGCCCTCTGGAGCCCTGTCCACTTGCCTGGCCCCATGGAGGAGGAGGAGGACACATCCAGCCCACAAAGTAGAAAAGGAAACCTAAGAAGCTCCTCAGCTCTCTCACTCTGCTGTCCCATGGCTCCTGCACCTGGCAGGCTGGCAGCTCCCCAGAGCCCTCCCTGGCATCATGGGCTGTGTCCCATCTTCTCCTCCCCACTTACTTCTTACTTACAAAAAAGTCATTCTGTCTTCTAACCACAGTGCATTATTTGTAAGTAGTTGCCAGTGGACCCTGGAGATTTATTATTAATTCATGATGAAGAAACTCAGGAGTCCTCAGACCTAAGGCAGGCAATATATTTATTGTTTTTCTTTAAAGGTAGACCCTTTTGCCTTTATGGTTTTATTGTTATCTACAACCCTGTATGGAGAGACAATTATCTCTCATGCTTTGCTGTTAGGCAGCAGACAAATTTCACCAAATCACAGTTTGTACAGAAAAAAAACCAAACTGAGAAACCCACTTATTTTTTCAGACAGAAGTAAAAAACAATAAAGTCCCAGAAAAATAAAGCTTTACAGAATGACAAAGAGCTTTGAAAAGCTCTTTCACTGCATTTAAAACATTTGCCTGGACATGGGTGGACCTTTCTTGATCCAGAAACTAGTGAAAGACTAATTCCTTAAAATACCTAGGCCATTGCAGATTAAAGAAAAATAATAATATAATCTCTAGGCTATATTGACATGCAGCATATGAATTCTGTGACATGACTGCTGCCTTGTGCCATGGATAATGCAGTCAGGGGTGCAACTCTGGCATGGGTCTCCAAGAACAGATGGGTCAGCAGGCAACCAGCTTCTGCCCAGATTTCTTCCAAACAGATCTCTGCAACTCAGGGGGAAGAGAAGGAGGATGGATACCATTCTCCAGAAGGAAAATGAGGGAACTGGAATATCAGGGTTTAAAATCCTGAGGGAGTTCACCAAAATAAAGAGGAAAACTGAGGACAGAGGAAGGTGAGGATGTACTTCAGTAGCAGGGAAGTCATAGTTAGGACCAGCAGCTGGAGAAGGAGTATCAGTTCAAGACAGAAGAAAAACATCCTTGCATTATTGGGAGGCTGGAAGATCCTGAGTTGCCAAAGCCAGCTGAGGTGGGGAACTACGTGTGCACACCTTCATGGTTTATACAGACTTAAAATAAATAGCAGCTGATACTGGAATGTTCTGATGTGTCTGTGGTTGTACCGTAAGCACGTGGTGTCCCTGAGCAGTGCCCAGCAGGGGCCAGGAGACAGTGCAGCCACTGCAGGCAGCAGGGAGGTACCTGGCTTTCCTGGAGGTACCCCATTTGTAGGGAGAGTGGAGTCTTGGAAAAAGCCCTGTGGGAAGGGATGGAGAGAGATGCTGGTAGGGGCCATCTGGCAGTCCTGCCATGAGGATTCCTCCTCTCTGCTGCCCAAGTGCAATGGCCCTCCTTACTCCTTGTTACCTCCTGGTCTGAAGAACAACTTCAGCCTTTACCCACTAGGTAGGAACTAGGCACATCTTGCAAACCTGGGGAGGTATTCCCCTCTGCTCAGGCAGCCCCCTAAAACACAAGGTGTAATTGCTTGTCTCAACCCATCAGCCTCCCCCTCCTCATGTGCACAGGAGGTTTCTGCTCCTGAAAGTTTTGGTCACCCTCAAGGCACCCACATTTGTCTTAGAGTAAAACCTTCTCCCTTTCCCCCGCCCCCATTCTTATCATACATGCAATAGCTTGCTGTTCATTCCCTTGCAAGGGCTGCAGAGTGCCTCCAAGTCTATTTTTTGTCCAAAACCCATCTGCTCTCTCCAGCAGGAGAAGATCTGTGAGGCATCCCAGATGTTTGCATGTGGCAGCAGTCACCAGACACAACAGATTACAGGAGGGAGATGGAGGAGCACCAAGCAATTTCTTCTCCTCTTGTCCCTTCTTGGAGGCAGGGAAGTTTTGCTGTTGGCTCTGTTTGCCATGCTGGTACATGAAGCCTTTTAAACATCACCTGAAGGCTTCCCCATTTCTATCTGTGATTGTCATGGGGAACTGGAAGGGAGACGCAGAACAGGTTCAGATCATTCTATAAGATTCATCTTGTATCTTTTCTTTGTTTACCTACTGCTAGTTCCAAATTAGCCCATTACCATCCCTTCAAACAGAGGAAAAGTGATGGCAGAGATCATCTCACCCTGTGGCTGCTCTTTGTGTGCTCAGTACAGCCTCAGGCTGTGTTCCTGGCTCTCTCTGGTTGCATTCTTTCTCCCACCCTTGCAGGATTTTTGGCAAAAAAATCCTGCTTTTTGAGACTGGATTTGTTGCTGGCCAGCTGGGGCTCTGGGCCCTGTCTGAGACCCTGGATGCTGAGCTTGTTATAAAATCATTTATTCAGTCTTGGGATGTGTTTATCTTATGAGTTAGGCCAGAGAGGGTCTCTGTGCTGCAATGACTACCTGTGCCCTGCTACAGAGGCACTGTGGATGGTACTTTCTCACAGTGAAGCTGCACACCTGCCTCATTATTTGGCATTCCGGCAAGGATGGCACTGTTAGGATTGCCATGACCCACAGTGGTGACAAGCAGCAAGTGCTGGAGTGGAACACAGAAAGAGAGCTCCTTTCACCCAGAAACTTTCCTGTGCTTCAACATTATGCTGGAAATAAGGCCAACAAAAACAATATTTTTTTCATGAGAGAAGCGGCTTAAATTCTCAGCTTCACAGTCAGGCAAGTGGGCTGAGCAGCTCTCCACTAGAGAGATCTTTTTATTTAGAGGTTGAAACTGATAAAGACCCTGTCCATTCTGCCATTTTATCAGCAATCTCAAATGAAACACTGTTTTGCTCAGCTTCCTGGAAGGATGCCAAAGCTTAACGTTAACAGTAGTACACCTTTCCTATGGACAAGTGGGAAAAAAACCAACAAAAAAAGTCATCTATATTGATCTGTGCTGACAGCTGTTTCTGAGAAATAGTCCACAGAACTCACAACAGGAAAGAGATTTTTATCAACAAATTACTTTAGAAGAACAAACTGATGGAAACAGTCTCCCAGCCTACACTTTGGTGTAAGGTAAATTCTACAAAATTCTGTCCCACTGATGCCTCACACACACTGGATGTGTGGAGAAAGACAAGATAGGAGTAAATGTGTGAGGAACAGCACTGAGAAATTGTGATGACAATCATGGGGACATCCTTTTCCAAATGGGATGAGGAGCTCTGGCTTGCACTGATTCACAGTTTGTTTGCATGGCACTATTTATAATTTTGTTCACACTTCCTAAATGGTAACCCTAATGGAAAATTACAAATTCCTCATACTCTGTCATGTATCTGAATTATTTTCTGTATTTTCAGTGGGACAAACTACCATTTTCTTGACTGATTCAGAACAGTGAACACTGGAAACAATGAACTGACCAGGAACAATGAAGCACTGTATGTGAAATCTGGCTGGATATTACCTGTTGGATTGGAGCTCATTGAAGCTGATCTGGAAAAATCCACCCTTGATCTCATCCCTTGCCTTTTCCATCACAGGATACAACAGACAATTTCAGATGTGCCCAGGCCATCTGCTTCAGAAATCCTTGAATGCAGCCATCCCCTGGGCACCAGGGGAAACTGTGTGACACGCAAAGCAGCTCTGGTTTTTGGGGTCCTCCAGTGAGGGATTCATTTGGAGCCTGTCTGTGGCAGCTCTCCAGGGCAATGGGGATATGTGGCTGTCACTACTTGTCCCGTCCCACATGATGAGGCACTTCACCTGCCATGGAGCAATTCCCTGTGGAGAGCAGGTCCTGTTTCCATTGCCTCAGCTCCTAACCCATTTATTCCTCCATCCTCCTCCTTTGTATTAATTTCCTGAGCTGCCCTAGCTGTCACATCTGCACAGTTACCAGCTGGTTTCCCATTTTTAATTGCCCTCAGAGGGCTTCTTCAAGAGCCACACCTGCTTTTTTGGGGGCCTTAATTTGTCACTGTCCAAACTGGAGCAGCAAGCATTTAAAATTCAGCCTCTATGAGTGTGTTGTATTTCTTCAAGTGCGTGATTAATTGCTAAGCCTTTACAGGCTGCATTCAGCTATTTCTGCATAAAACAGAGTCTGTCTGCTGCTGGAAAGCTCCCCACATTATGGATATTAAATATCTCCGTGTCCGTAGGACCTGGGTTTATTCAGCCCATTTGTTCTTGACAAAAGAAGTTGTATCAAACACAAAGAAAGCTCGATGCCCTCACAAGTTTATCCTGTTTAGAGGGGAAAGAATAGTTATTTTTCTTTGTCAGAAGTGTTTTTGTCAGGAACCATTTGAGATTAAGACAGGAGGGGATGTTTCAGGATGCTTCAGGATGATGCTGCCCCTGCAGCAGTGTAAACAAGCAGTTTGTATAATCCAGCTCTAAAACTGCTTGAATTCCACCTTAAAAAACATTCAGCTTTCTCCCCCCTCCCTCTTTCACAGCTGCTATTTGAAGACTACTTTAAAATCTTCGTTTTTAAACCCAAAATTATTTCTGTGATATAGCTGTGCTTAGAGAATCCCTCCACGGACTGACAAGAGGTGCTTTCCCTCTCTCTTACAGAATCTACTCAGCTGGGATGTGGTCAGCGTGGTTACCCCTCTCTCAGCCCTTGCATTCTCATGGACAGTCAGTGAGCTGTAAGCTAAAAACCACATTGCTGCCTACTCTGGCAGGCAGGAAACAAAGTCTTGCACCTCAAAGCTCCACCTGTATGGAGTAGATGGAAAAAGTACCAAGGGAGAGTGCAATTTACAGATGGAGGGATGGATGGATGGATGGATGGATGGATGGATGGATGGATGGATGGATGGATGGATGGATGGATGGATGGATGGATGGATGGATGGATGGATGGACGGATGGACGGACGGACGGACGGATGGATGGATGGATACATTGGAAGGCAAATAAGCCCTTTCAGAATTTTTATTTTGTCAGAGCCTCCCTCTGTCCAGGGATCATGCAGAGGGTGTGAGGCACCTCTCAGAAATCAGAAGCAGGCTCCTGCTGAGTCACTTGGTATGGTCCTGTCCTGCAGGGGTAAAGCTAACCTGAACAGGGGATAGATACAGTGAATGCCATGCACTGGTTGTTTTAGTGATGTAGGATGAGCAGCACGTGGGACCATTGAAGAAAAGTTAAAACTGCCTCTAATGAAGGGTGTTCAGCAGGGCTTGTGGATGATCCCCTCCAAGCCTGACCTGCGTTCCAAGGCCTTTGCAGCAGCCGATGCCACCTCAGCCTCCCTTCTTCTATCTGGCAAGGAAGCAATGGCAGTGTCTCCAGCCAATTTTGAGGCTTAATTAATATTCACCGAACAATATAACTAAGTGATGAGTAATGTTTTAGTGTATTATTAATTTCTTGAGAAAAACAGAAGGCTGCTCAAGAGCTGTCAGTGCCCACTCTGGCAGCCACAGAAAACTGGTCATGTGGGAAATACCCACGTGGTCCCAGCAGAGAATGCTGACATTTCGGGGCTGGCTGCATGCAACCCCTTCGTGAGGGACAGAGGAACATCATCTATGCAGGCACTGGTGCTCCTGAAGTCTGATACAATCCTGATAGTAAAATGCCTTATTTGCTGCAACCTAGGGAGAATCAAAATCAGCTCCCCAGAGCCCAGCTAAGCCCTGATCTGTGCTGGTGTGGAAAGTGGCACTGAATTTCCCCCACCTCATCCTGCTCTTCATATCCTTCCTCACCATTTCTTTGCTACCTGTGACTGTTTTAGTCAGAGCTCCCCTGCGCTCAGAAAAGCTCAGAGTTCCCAGTGTGGCACTGTTGGGACATCTGAGCCAAGGATTCTGCGTTCAACCTCGAGGCAAGCTGCAAGTGGACACAACCAGCCGAGCAACAGCTGCTTCGCTCCCCGTGCTCCCCTCCCCTTCCTGCTTTTATGCATTTCGTTTCCCACCAGTGGGATCATGGTTTAATGACAACAAAGGCAGCTTGAGATGCAGCCTGAGTCCTGAGAGTGGGGAGTACATCCAGCTGGTTCCTCTCGTGGATCATTTAGGGCCACGTACACACGAAGGTCTTGCTGTGCCCACTCATCCTCCTGTGGAAACAGGAGCAGGAGCGGGTGGGAAGCTTGCTCAGAGTGCTACACGGAGGCGGCAGGTTTGGGGTGAGGAGGAATCGGCCACAGAGAAAAGGGTACCGGGAGAGGTGGAGGGGAGAAAGAGGAAAGTTGCGATGAGAGACACAGAAGGAAGGAAGGAAGGAAGGAGAAGGCCCGGTCCTTCCTCTCCTCCCCCGAGCAGGATTCCGTGTGTCCCGAATGCGCTGTTCGCGGGCAGGCCCGCAGGGGGCGCGGCCGGGCCGGGCTCCGGGGCTCTCCCGCGCCCGCCTGAGGAGCCCGCGCCGGGAAAACCCGGCGTCCCGTTCTGGGCTCCTCGGCACAAGAGGGACGTGCAGCTCCTGGAGCGGGTCCAGCGGGGGGCAGCAGAGAGGCTGCAGCCTTCGTGCGGTGGTGTGGCTGCAGCAAGACATTCCCGCGGCTCGGACAGACAGACAGACAGACAGACAGACAGACAGACAGACAGACTGGGGAGAGACAGCGCAGGCTGCCCGGCAGCTCACAGTGCTCTCCTGATGAAACTCGGCTGGCAGAGCTGAACTGCTGTAATTGATACAGATCTGGGATAACGTCATACTGGTTTTTAAGTCCATAGCAATTTCCATGTATTTGAAATATAAGAATAATCCATACAGTCCATCTCTGTGAAGCTTGAGAATTACTGTGTCTAGTCAACTGTAATGCTGAAATGTTCTTATTTTTGAACCTTCCCTTAACTTAGATGTGTTTCAATACTTATACAAAAAAATGTTTTCCTGTGTATGTGAAAGTTGCCTTTTAAAACAGCTGTTAAAGACTTCTTATACTAAAATGTGGGGTTTCAAATCTTCCTCTTCATTAGGCCATGTTTTCTTAAAAATTCCTGTTGGATTTGCTGTGACCTGCCCTCTCTGCTGCAGCCCTGCAGGGAAAAGAAGGTGGGGAAATGTCACATGGAGCTTTTCCAATGCCTTTCACTTCCCAGTGGCCAGAGCTCGTTTGGTCTGCTCCTTCCCCTGAGATGTGTGGTTTAACATCTGACAGATGCCACAGCACCAAGCCTGGCAGGGTTCAAGGAGACTTTGGATAATACTCTTGGCACATGCTGTGGTTCTTGGGGATGGTCCTGTGCAGGGCCAGGAGTTGGACTTGATGATCCTTGTTGGGTCCCTTCCAACTCAGAATACTCTGCAATTCTGTGATATATTGTGATGTGTTAGTTAGGAGGCAAAGAAGATGGTGAGCACTGCAAAATTCACCTAATTCACTGCAAGAATTCTTCTAATTCACCCCTTATTTGTGAGGTCTCTGTGCTTGTAGAGGGTGCAGGCCAGTGTCAGGGCCAATGAGAAAGTATCTCCATGAGGCTGCAGTCTGTGCAGGCAATGCAGGCTGCATCCAGAGGGATGCTGGAAGGTTCATCCACTGAGCCTTAGCCTGCCATGCCATTTGCATGGCCACCAAGGTCACTGATATATAAAAGGCTCAGCTTATTTAGATGTGAAATTGCCTTTTTTGGCACTGTTATGGGGAGCTGACTGAGGCTTATTGCTGTGCAGGCAGTCCCTCAGCACCTTCCTTTTCTGAGGACCCATGTTCATGGAGCATGAGGGGAGCATCTACATCAGACCTGGGCAGTGCTACTGGTTCAGAGGTCCTGCAGTGAATTAAAGGACTCGCTGGCATACCTGCACTGGTCCTCCTCCATCAAGCACTCCCTGCTCTATGGTCAGTTAATATAAGGAAAAAAGGATAAATGATACTGAGTAGGCTTGGAGACTTATTTCTGTTAAATTAGTCTCTTCCAGGGACATTGTTGGTTTGTGGAGCTTAGAGTGGAGTAGGGCCCCCTTGTCCTTGAGGCCTTCAGTGTTGGTTTTCAAGGTCTTGTTGATATTTGCTCCATGTCCCACTGGGAAAGGGGGCTTTGGAAAGCCTGGACCTAGTGCACCTCATACCAGTGACAATGCTCTTAATTTCTGTGCAAGCAGCTGATGTGATGGTGACACAGTGGGCTTGGAGAAGTGGATCTGGAGAGAGCATCCAGGGCTCACCTCTCTTCTTAGGAGTGCAAAATGTTTTGTCATGTTCATTGCCTAGTGGGAATGGCATATTCCTGAATGGGTATTCAAAAGGTTAAACAGTGAAATACATCTGGAAAAAAGGACTGCATGTACAAGCTACATCATCTTGTGTGATGCATTTAATGTCCTTAATTTACATGCTGACAACTTTGCCATTTCTAAACAATGTTATCATTTGTCTTTCTGATAATTAATCAGCACAAGCTTCAAACACTGTTTATCACACTTTGATGCAGCAATTAGACAAGAAAGGCAAAGTGTTGAAGGGAAGGTTTTGGGCTGGTTTTTTTTCTTCAAAAATCTTACAGTATTTACAAAGAAGTGCTTTTTCTAACACCATTTTTAGAATTATTCACTCATTCACAATCAGTCATTGTATAAAAACATCATTCAGAAATAAGTTTAAAAATACACCCACCTCCATTGCATAGTACACAGAAAAATAGGCGAGAGTTAAGACACTTGATTTTTGAATGAGAACATGAACTGATTCAGAGGTATGACATTTCTGAGGAAGAAAGATGCACTTTTCAAAAAATAATGAGCTGTAGTTCTCCTGAAGCTAGTGAGCTTCTTGAAGGTCTGCCATCAAATTTTCCTTTTACAGACCAAGTATCTTTTACCATACACAAAATGCTTGCATTAAGGTCAAACAAATCATACTACAATCGGATTTACCCTTCAGTATTTGCATGTGGACACTTACAAAAATGAGTTACAAGGATCAATGTTGGTTTCATGTATTATGGCCAATCCATGGAACAACTCAAGGGACCCAGTTTGTTACTTCAGTTTCTGTTTGTATGGCTGAGGAGCTGAATATACCCTTATACCTTTAGAAACATTTCTTCTGTAAGAAGACCTTGGGTTCTGCTTGCTGGTAAGACTGAAAATGGCAGGTTGTGGAGGGGTTAGCAGGCACTGATGGCTTCTGTTGCTTTTCAGACAAAACTTGATAATTTGGTTATCTTGTATGCTGTCCTGGCTTGGTTTGGTTTGGAGTTTTGGAGTGGTTTTTCTTGGTTTTTTTGCCTTTTTTGCTTTAAAAATGTGCTCCAGTTATTTCATTGAGCCTGGTCCATTAAAAAGCATCAGGGAACTCTGAACAATAGGTGCTTGTTTTACAGCTACTGCAAATGCTTCGAAAGCACTAAATTGCCTTTTATACTCAACAGTCTAATAACAAAGACTGATTTTTTCCATTTTTTTCCCAATTGATTTGATGGTTCGCTTGAGCTTTAAAAACACATTACATAAATCTTTACAGCTATTACAGAAGTCTTTTGTCAAGTTGAATTTGGTGTTTGGTTTTTTTTCCCCCCACAGTGTAATCATTCACCCTTAAACGCACTGTACCACGCATACCCGGATCGTGCTTGACTCTGGATCCAGAAGAGTAGTAAGTCCTAGAGGTTTGTTTTACATGGGGAGGGACCTCAATCCTTCCAAAGGCAGTTTGTTGCTGAAAGCTCCTGGTTCAGAGGTATATCAGATAAAGCACCATGCACTCCTGAAGGCACCTCCGGCAACAGCTCTATCCTCTCCTGCTGTTTAATTTAACTTTGCTTGTGCTTGGTAGCCCATGGTGGAAATAATCACTAGGATTAGCTGTGAGAGTGGGAGATCTATCACTGTAGACCTCTCTCTCTGCTGCAGAATAAAGGGAAATGTGCTGGCCACCAGGCAGAGGTATAGAGAGCAAGAGCTGGTAGAAGAGCAGTAAGTGTTGAAAAACCTTCAGAAATGCAATTGGCTATAAAACATCAAAATGTGATCAGATGATATTATCTTCACCAGGAAAAGCAGAGAGGCTGGTAAATGCCAGGCTTCCTCATCCTATGTTCTTCTGACCCTCGTGTGTCCACATGTCTATTCATTTTCCCACTGGCTTTGAAGTGGAGGATTTCTGTCACTCTCCCCTTTCCCAGCCCTCCCCACTGCTGTGGTCCATGAGGAAAGCCTGGGCCTGCAAATAGGCAGAGCCAGTACTCATGTTGGTGAAAATGAAGAAGGAAAGGCTGAGAGAAGTAGGATGTTCTCACTGCTCTCCTGCTGACCCACCTCTCTTGGCATTATGGTCACTCAGCAAAGCTCTTGGCTCTTTGAAGACTGGGTCAGTATAGACAGGGCTTGGCTGGTGCTGCAAGGAGAAAATGGGGCTCTGCTGCTGAAGGAGCTGGGGATGAAGGGCTGAATCAGGATGAACCCACTGAATGCAAAGAGATCAATTTCCACTCCTCAACTTTTCAGTATGGGGAGCTCCTCAGTGAAAAATGCCAGGGTGACGTGTTTGATGTGCAGAGATCCCCGTGTGCACCCACCAGAAAACTTTGTGGATAGCCAGCCAGGATTCTGCTCTCATTGCCAGTGCTGTAAATCTAGGTGAGTGACACCACTGTCCCTGGCTGTGTTTGGAGCAGCACAAAACCTGGCTTCATGTTAAAACCATTGTATATGCATGATGGGTCAGATTCATGCCTGGTGGAGCACAATGGAGGAGTGGGGGACAGCACTCTATTAATGAAGCTATTATTCAAATGAAGAACTTTAAAAACACAAACAGAGAAGGATGGAGTTGCTGGTGACACTGACTGACATTGTTCAGGGATCACAGTAAGGAGATCTGCCTGACGAACAGGGAGAGCAGAGCCAGTGCCAGGACACAGCTGCTGCACGGGGGGAGTGGTGCCAAGGGGGCTGTGTTTCGGAGCATGCACTCCACCCTGGACCAGGAGCCATTGTTGGGCAGTGGCTGTACTCCTGCCAGGCTGCACATGATGTTGTAAACATCCACGGATCTGATGGGAGGCGCTCGGTAGTTGGATCGGAAATCTGCAGGCAAAAGAGAGGAGTTGGCATCAGGCAGCTTGGGGCTTGGCCCCTGGAGTGTGGGGTGCTGTGAGGAAAGGGCTCCTTTGCCTTTCCTGGGACTTACCCACCAGCCAGGGATGTGGCATGCTATACAATTTACAGCATAGCTCAGCAAAAACATTTTAAACAATTTTATTCATTATTTTTACTTCAAGACCGATTTTATTCTAAAAACTAAAAAAAGCCCTGAATTTTTAAGTACGGGAGCTACTTTACTGTGTGTGCTTGGTAGATTTAATAGCCTGACATAATTGTATTGAACATTTTGCTTTCACTCCTGTCTGCAGTTGCAGCTTGGTGTTCTGCCCTTTTTAAAGGGCTTGATGAAGTAGAAACCAGGAATTTTGTGTCTGCTTCTCAGACAGGTGGGTGAGGTATGCAGCAACCTTCCCAAAGAAAGTGCCCTGCAGTAGCAAGCCTGAATCCCCTGACAAAAGCAGGATGCATGTGTTTCAAATAGAATTGGAAGTTTAGCCCAGAATTTAGGAAAACAGGGCAAAGAGATAATGACTGCACTGGGACATCAGAGAGAGGCTGACCAAATCCCTTCACATCTCTGTGCCCTGTTTCTTCAGCTATAAAATCGATGCAGCACAACAAACCTTCCACAGTGAGGAAATCCTGCCATCTGTTTGTAATTTCTGGGTGTCGCAGAGTGCTGCATCAGGGCAGAGAGATGTGGAGGGCACTGATGTGCCAGGGCTGCAGGGCTGCAGGGGTGAGGACCGTGGGGCTGTGGGGAAGTGTAACACCAGGCATGGTGGCGCTGTACCTGGTCCATATGCGAGGAAGAAGCCTCTCATGTCCATGAGCTCATTGTCGTAGCCATGCCAGCCGTTCTGCCAGGCCTCCTTCCTCCCCGTGCCGTTCTCCCAGTAGGGCAGCTTGTCCCTGCTCTGGATGACAGCAGCAGAGTGTGGTTAGTGCCTGCCTGCCCTCTGGGCTCTGCTGGGGCACTGTGGGGTGCCATGCTGTGTCTCCATGTGCTGTACCACCCCATCAGGCCCCCACGCTGTGCTGTTACCTGCACAGGAGCTCATCCCCAGGAGGGGTGACCTCTGGCTTTGCTGTCTCAGTGAGTAACCACCTCCCAGCTGGTGGGAAATCTACAACTCCTGTAGATCTCTGCCACAAGCACAAAGTACCACAGTCGTGTGTGACACATGTAAGCAAGGTTCTGTCCCTCTCCCCGTGCCTGCAGCAATGCTCTCCCACCCAGCACCATGCACTTCTGTGGGTTTGCTGAGGTGTTGTTCTGCCTCACATGCCATTGACACCTTAGAAAAATAAGTAATTTCTGCTCCCTTTGACTAGTCAGCCTAACAATACAAATATCACCCCTACTAGATATTTTCTAATTATTATTTCTTCTCCCTACTTGTTTTCGTATTGAGGTTTTCATATTGAGGTTTGCTCCAGGGAACACTGGCTCTGACCTAAGCCAGTCCCAGTCTCTCTGGCCTAGACTCTTTTTTATTTCCTTGCTCAGTGGATCCATGCTTTACTAATTTGTCATTATTAAATCTTGTTCTTCCTTACTTAAGGACTTAAGTACTTAAGATGTACTTTTAAATTCCTTCCTTGCTTTCTGCTGCTTTGTATAAACAGCTCTTACAACAGTGCCGTATCTCATTTCCATCATTTTTGATGGCAGGTGAATCAGAAAACCTACTACTGACTTTCATAACTGCAGCTGAAGTGAGAGCTCATGAAATGGAGTCACTAACAGCAGTAGCCTCAGGGACAGGGCTGTGCAAGCATCCCAGCACGGCCCTTCTGGAGCATCAGGCTCTGCCTTACAGCAAACCCCACAAACTCCTGGGGCTTCTTTGGGGCCAGCACACTAATGAGACTGCCTGACAAGTCCAAATGGGATGGACAACTTGGCTGAGATGTAATTTTTCACTCAGACTAAGTCTGGGCTAGCGATGCTCCTCAAAGATGAAACAGGCACCTCTGGGACTGTGGACAATGGGCTTTTCCCTGCATGTGCATGTTTAGAAACTGTGCTGCAATTGATCTCTAAATGTTGGGAGAGAACACTGGGATGGGTTAGCACCATTGCTGCACACAGGAGAGCAGCTGGGGCATCTTAGGCTCAAAGGATGGGGACCACTCACTCGTGTGAAGGGAACAAGGGAATATGAGCAGATCAGCTTTGATACAGTATGAAATCCCTCCTCAGCCTGAAATGTAGATGGGCTTTAGTTCCCATGCTCCTTGATGAGGAAAACAACCTTCCAGATATGCTCCCTTTGTCTCTTTCAAAAACCAACCACAACAACAAAATCCCCTTTTCCAAGCAGCTTTTAGCAGTCCACTAGCCAACAGAGAATTAAAACAACCCTGGGAGCATGACTGGGAAGAGCTGCACATCCCCTCTTCAGTGGTTTGGGCAGGAAGTATAATAGAAGGCTCAATTATTGCTTTAAAAATATGACAGGAAACTTTCATTTTCATATCCCATTCATAGATAATGAAAATGTACCAAAGAGAAGGAAAATCTGACAGCATTAATGAGAGGACATTCTTGAAAATCAGGAACAATGGAAAGGAATGGGCAGAGAGACAGAAATAATTATCATAAGCAGCAGTGTTTGGTGCACCGTTATTAAGGTTTGTCAGAGTTTCAATGATTTTTAATTGCTTTTTTATTTTGTACAGAATATGTAAAAATGCTCTGTTTTGAGCTTTTGTGTGAGTTTAGTTGTAATTTTTTTAAATAATTTTGGAAAAAATGTTTCAGATTCCTACTTTACTTGCCTTAATCTTAACTCTTGCTTTTTATAATTTTTTTTAAAATCAGAACTGTGGTACTCACCCATCTACATCAAAAGCATCAGGTTTTTTAGAGGTCATTTTTATTCAGCTGTAGAAACTATTATGCTAAATTCAGATTGGCTAGTGAGAAATGTGGTAGTGTGGGCTGTCCTGAGCAAAGCTTGGTGAGCAGTAGCTCTGAAGGCCATGAAAGAAGATGCTCAGCTGAGTTACAGTAACCTGCAAGGCAATGATGTGCACTGACTATGCTGGGACATGAAAGAAACCCAGGACTCCTTGGTTCTGTTGCCAGCTTACTGACTTCATGTATGGCCTTGGGCAAATCATTTAATAGCACTCCTCAGTTTACCTCCTTAGAAGATACACAGTTGCCTCACCCTCTGAGATGTGATGAGCTGCAATTATTATCTGTAATGTGGAGGTGCCCAAACAACAACAATTTATAGTAAGAAAATAAGTTGGTATGGAAAATCTCTTCATGTGTGGGTTCTCCACGTAACAAGTTCCAGATTTTCAGAGTGTGCACTGGGCATCTCTGAGGAGTAAACCCCCAGCCTGACCCTTTTGAGACTGGAGGGCTTGGGAGAAATGGGGCGTTTCTAGGACAGTCTGGTGGGAGGAAAGACAGGCAGAAGGAAATGTTGCCACAAGGTACTGCTGAATGGAGGGATAGTAAGGACTTGAAATGGAAACACTCTTTTTGTGCCTGAAATGAAGGTAGATGGCAGGGGAAAGAAGAGTAAGGCAACAAAACTGGAATGTGAAATACAAGAACTACTCCTGCTTTATGACAGCAGAGAAGAAAGAGGCATATTTAGCTGTCTGCCTTTAGGATAGATGCAATACTTTTAGGTTCTTTTAAGCACACAGCAATATTTGACATTAGTTTTGTAGTCATTGACTCAATGATCAGCAATATATTGCACTTCTTCAAACTCCTGTCTAAGTATTTATTTCTATACTTTACCTCTACTATGAACCACCCTTCTTCAGCCACGAGAGTTAGTGGAGACACAAATTTTCCTTTTTTGTAGAAAAACCTGTTTGGAATATCCTGTATGTTGTAAACATCCATGTGTTCCACAGCTTTCAATTTTTGATATATCTGAAAAGCAAACAAATGTTAGGACACCATATTGCTGTAGAGACCATAACTACACCCATGGGTACATAGAAACACCTGAATTTGAAAAATGGTTAATCCTGTGTAATGGGTAATCATCAGCACGTTCAGACAGGGCTTTGCCTGTCCAAAGATCATGGCTGGACAAAACCTGCTCATGTGGTTTTAGGAGATTCTGAAAACTCGGGTCATAAACACATAGGAATGCATGGATTCATGTGTTATGTGTATTTATAGTACATGCATTCACAAATGTACACATGAGGGTATAGCAGCCTAGAGAAACAGACCAGGAGAAACCCCACCTTCACAGGAGGCAGTGAGGGAAGGGGTGAGACACTCAAAGGCACCATGTGGACTGTGCACAGATGGGGAAAAGCTGTCTTCAGCCTCTGCCACTCATTCCCTCTTTGTGCTATTGAGTGGAGAATTAATGCCA
This sequence comes from Notiomystis cincta, assembly GCA_013398075.1. Classification (NCBI taxonomy): domain Eukaryota; kingdom Metazoa; phylum Chordata; class Aves; order Passeriformes; family Notiomystidae; genus Notiomystis; species Notiomystis cincta. The sequence continues at coordinate 125,208 of VZRX01021880.1, forward strand.
CCTCACCTGTGTTTCTTGCACTTAGCCAGTCAATCACTATCAAGGAATTGATAGTGCTCAGTTATCTGCTTCGTTAGTTATCTGATGTGAGATTAATTAGCCAAAGCCTGCAGCTTTGAATCTGCACAATGCCATGCAAGTGGTTTATTAATATTAATCATACTGTCTGGAATATAATCACACAAATGTCATTACACCCCAAATTACTCAGAAAATGTATTTTAAATGCCTGAAAAAGATGTTCACATGCCATAAAGAAGGTAGCTAAGGCAGGGAGTCCCCACACTCTATATTGTTCTTTAACAAGTTAAATATAAATAATCTTCAGGAATAAATAGCTCAGTTTTTCAAAGAAGCAAAGGTCCTTTACTAGCCTTTCAGCTGAGTCACCCTTGTGTGTACATGTATGCCAGATATGTGCACTGATGTACAGTGACCATAAGGACAGCACTAGGGTGTGATAGCACAGTTCCTCCCACCATGACTGGGGCTAGAGAGTGGTCACCACTACTTCTGGTGCTTTGAAATGGGGAAGTTCTTAGAGATGATAACCATTATGTTATAATACATTCCAACTCATAAACATAGCTCTTTAAAATTAATTAGAAATAAAAATTCTGGCTATTGGGAAATTGAAAATCAAATTTATTTTGCTTAAAAAGCAGCTCTCCAGTAAGAACACCTAAAAAGAAATGAAGGAAAGAAACAAAACCATAACATAAGGCATTGTACTTTATTCTGCTTAGGAATATTATGCTGTTTAATGAGAGAAAAGCCTGTGTTGAGGAGCTTTTCAGGTAAAACCCCATGCTGTGTGAAGTTGCAGCTTGCCTTCATTTGAAGATCTGGCCTACAAAACCAGGGAGCTCTGGGTTAAGCATATCAGTGCTGTGATCCCCTGTGATGCACTTGTGAGTGAATTGCTCATGCATGCCTCTAAGACATCTTTCAGTTCTGGCACTAATTTGAAATGTTCACAATATCACAGACACACAATTCCTGAAGAGACCTTTTGGGTGCAAAGATCAGCAAATATTCTCTTCTAAAAAATTGCACAGGCTACAATATACTGTAACTGGAGAAAATATAATGTAGAAACCAAAAGTATTTCCCTGGGGAAGGGCTTGCCCATTTTGTACATCCACTCATCTGTATTCTGAGGACAGCAGTAATGACCTCATGCATTGGTTTCTGGTTAGACTATAATGTACTAGTCTATTAGTCACAGATACCACATTTTCATTCTTTTCAAGTGATTTTCAAACTTTGTTTCTATGGTTTTAATTTATCCCTCAAAATCCTGCATTTCTAGCATTGCATTTTTGTGGTTGATTCAATCCAACCCAATCCATGCTTCACTGAAATTCCTCAAAGGAAAATATTGTGAAAAATTATATTTTAAAATTCTGGTCTAATGGAGTTGGTTCCTCTGTGGGAGTTTATTGGAATGTGAATGCCTGAACCTGCTCCAGATAATTTGAAAATTCCACCTAGAGTGTCAATAAATTGACTAGTATCTATAAAATCCTAAAAGTGCATTTTGAGCTAAAATCTTTTAGCTATTTATCAGAAGCTAATAGGGTGGGGTTTAAAAGCACATGTCCTTGCCATATAACAGTGGAAGCTCATGCTTTTTAATTTGCCTGATGCGACTTTCCTTCAGAAACCAGCATCACAAGGGTGTGACAGGATCTAAGTCTGACTCCTGATAAGAGCTGATTTTTGCATACATCTCTGAGAGCAATATTTGGATGTTATGAGAAAACAGAAGACACAATTGGCATAAAAACTGAGAAAACACAAAACTGAAAGGTGCAGCTAGGCTGTACTCACCTCTGCATGCTTCTCAGGGACTGGCCAGAGGCTCACAACAGGACCTCGGTCCTTCATTTGTATGGTATCACTCATATTGATATAGTTTTTCAGCTCAATCACTTTATCTGCCCAAGAGATGTCTGTCATCCCATGATCAGAGAAGAGGAGGACATTGATATCATTCTGAAGGCCTTTCCTCTGTGAAGCAAATGCATGACAACCTTTAGGGCCAGGTAAGAGCTTTGCACTGTCTGTGCCTGCTGAAAAATTTAAATCAGCGTTTGACCTCTGCAGATTTGTGAAAGTTGGCCAGAAGGATCACATCCACAAATGTCCTGCAATATGCTTTGCCACCACCATAATGGTGGACACTCACTTTCACCTGCTGCCCTGGAAGAGTCTAAGAGGTTAGCACCAGAGTTTTTCCAAAACAAGCCCACCCAGCAATTTTGCCATGATACCACTTGTGGAAGGGGTGTTTCTCTCTTTCCCTCCCAAACATGAGCACTTAGAATTAGAGCTTTTAGTATTATGTGAAATCAAAGATACAAATTTCTCTCTTCACTGAAACACATAAAAAACTCCAACGTACATTTATCACTGTCAGAAATATTCATAGAATTGCCATTTACCCAAAAGATTTTCTTGCTGCAAAATCATTTAGATAATGCTTTTTTAAAACCAAGTTTAAAGTACAGAGTTCTGAATACTGTCATAAAAACCACTATAAAAGTTAATTTTATGTATATATTCATTTATGGCTTCCTGGGGTTACTGGTGTAAATCCACCAGGAGGGTTATAATGCCATCAATGAAAATAATAATCAAGGTAATTGGTGCCACATGATCTCAATAGCCTGTTTCTCAGGAAATAAAAATTTACAGCCACTGCACTCAGCTACAGGTGTTAAATAGGCTCTTGGCAGTGCCGCAAAGACCAGTTTTAGAAGCTCAGGAGCTGGGTTTTTGGATGCCGCTCACCTTGATGAGTGAGATCATGTTGCTCAAGGCTTTGTCCACTTCCTTCAGAGCGTTCTTCCTCTGCTGGGACAGAGGGCCGTAGTGGTGGCCTTCCACATCGATGCGCTCGTAGTACACCGCAGCCATCTCGGCACTGTTGTTGCTGCGTGTGGGAGAGAGGGCAAGGAGTGGAAGTCTGACACACATGGAGACCTCCTGGCTGCTGGCATTGTTGTCCTCACCGGGATGTAGAGCCACAAAACCCTGTTTCCTGCTTCCAGCCTGTGCTGTCCTACCACCTATTGCACTGCTGGGCTCACTCTCACACCCAGAGTCTCCTGAGTTTGCCTGAGACTCCCATCAGAGGCAGCAGGTGGAAACTGCCATGTGCAAGCACAGGCTGGCCTGGCAGTCCTCTGCTAACCTCTTTGAATTAGGAAGGCAGCTTTCCCTTTAACAACAAAGAAATTCTGATTTCTGTGCTGAATGCCCCTATTAAAAGGATTATGGGAATTACCAGTCAAATGTGCTTTAATTAAAGTTTGGCACTTCTGGCTTTCTCCTGTGTGAGGTCTTCCAAACCACAGAGGTCAGCTCAGGATGTGCTCTTCCTTACAAAATACTGACCAGTATGAACTGGGATGAGATTTTAGAAGGGGGGTTTATGCAGGAACATGAGCAAGGGAAACTAAGGTAATCTCAGAATTGCACAAGTTCAGCTGATCACACTTTTCTGCACTGATTGCTCTCAGCCTAATTAATGGGAATAGCGCACTCATCAGTGCTTAATTTCATTTTTGTGACCCCTTTACTATTCACTGTAAATGTCCCTGAGAGAAGTTGTGTGGATAAAATCACAAAGCTATGCTCATGAAGTTCAAACCCAGTATTTTTGTGCTGTACTTAATACATGGCAGAGCATGCCATCCGTATTACATGTGCTCATCCATATCAAGGTCTCTACTGCAAGACTTGTTAGTCCAGCATCTCTGATTAAAGACACCTGGGTAGCCTGGTGTAATGAGTGGGACAGAAGAGGCAAAATCAGTGGTGAGAGACTGAGTGAACGAATTTCATTTGCATTTCTCAGTTTGCAGAAGGCCTCAGAGGAGCAGTCCTGTGAGAAGCTGAAGGTATCTGCTATGGTGGGAATTTCTTCACTGCTGGCCCTGCAGAACAGTGTTGTTCCTCACCCTTCAAGATTTTAAAATAATTTAAATGAAGCAGCACTCCCCTCTCCCCAGTTTCATTTTAAGCATTACTTTCCATCTGTATTAGGCATAAATTATTTTCTAAAATTTAACCCTGTAATTTCTTGCTTGCATACACAGCCATTGAACCTACTGAAATAGTTCTCTTCTGCTGCAGTGCCTGTATTATGAGCTACTTAAACTAATTTATGTCTTCTCACCTGTAAGTAAATGATCATTTTGATCAAGATAGAAGCTAAGAAGGAGATTTATTACATAAAGCAAGTGATCTCATTTAGGCCATGGTGAGATTTCTCAGTGAGAGCTCAGTGCTGTAAGGAAGAATATTTAATTACTTCAATGGGACAAGCTTCACTAATGCAGCATGCTTAGGAGTTTGCAGCACATCTGAAGTTTGACTTCTTTTCCATTTTTGCATGGTTTTTTATTGAAAAAAGGGTTTTCTAAGTTTTCTAAGAAAACCCTTATAATGGCTTGCACGGGAGAGGTATTCTGTTTTTCTACCTGTGTGTTAGTCCTGTCTTCTTCTATCACCAGTAACTTTCCAAATAAATGACTAAGAAAAGATTGCTGAAGAAGGTTGGACAGCACTGATGGCAATACAAAGAAGTGTTTTATATTCTACCAACACACTTTGCAAGTATGATGCAGACTTCATGACACCTCTCCAGGAAGGTAGGTAGATTACAACAGCCCTTAAGTTATAGTTGTGGAAAAGATACAAGGGAGATTTTAGTTTTACTTGCCAAAAACAGATACTTGACTTTGTTCTGAATATTTTTAGTCTAAATAGTGGTCTTGAAGCACCTGTTTCAAGAGACTGGAGAATATTCCTGAAGGATGATTTCTTTTGGTTGCAAGAGAAGCTCAGTGGCTCCCTGATAGGTACTTCTGCCCTTGCTTTGTTGAAACTTTCCCCTTCAGTGAAGTTAAGATGGGTCAGGGCGTTCCTTTGCTCAGACCCTAGGCCACCATGCCACAATAAAGGGCTTGGTCTCTCTACCCTGGAGTCCCTGCAAGATTTGCTAATAGTGGGAGCCTAAGGGCAGTTCTTTAATTACTAATACCTGCAATTAGGGCTACTGAGCAAGGCACTACTCCAGGCAACAGACTGCCCTTGCCATGGGCTGTTTTCTCACATATAGCTAAGGATGGTCTCAGCCTAATGGGCTTTTCCAATTACCTGGGGTGTGGGAAGGAAACTTCATTTGCCAGCCTTTGAACAGCTTCAAAAGTCAAAAGGACTTGCAAAAGATACAGATGACAAGCTCAAGACTCTTCTACTCGGGAGATGCTAAATCCTGCTAAACAAATATGCCTACAATAAAAGCATTTCAGAGGCTTTACTTCTTATGGGCAGGCCCAGCAGCATGGAACTGCTTTTTCTAAATCTTAAAGAAATAAACAAAGAGGATGAATGAGAGAAGGAAGAAGGAAACCTACCAGGTTTTTAATCTGTTCATTCTCTATCCTCCCTTCTTACTTTAAGTCTCTGCAGTATTTAGACCTAAACCTGATTATTAATTTTATCTAAAATCATTCTTTTTTCCTCTTTCCTGCCTTGTTGGAGACAGGGCACTTAGTTTAAAGAAAAAGAACCAGGGAAGAAATTCACCAGGGATGGTGTGTAACCAGACACCAGAGACAGGACCTTCTGCAGCACTGGGATGATCTGTAGGATTTGGGCACTTCAGAAGAGTGTAGCTGTTATTTATGGCAGACATCTTGGTGGCAGGGATTTGCACTTTTCTTGAAATCATCACCTTTCACCTCTTGCACATTGTTCCACTGACACTGTTTTGTCCCTTACTTTTTCCACCACAGACAGCAGCAGGCAGCCTTGTGGCTTGGAATGAGTTAGCTATTGAAACTCTCCAGCTACCCAAAATAACAGCTTGAAGGGCTGGAACTTTTATCAGTCTGTGCCTCATTTTTAACCATGTTCACAATTAGAGAGCTGAAAACCAGCACTGAGCAGCCTTTTACATTGTGCTTCACAGAAACCAGTTAGGAAGCTTCAAGGACATCTTGATCCATCACAAAATGATGCCAACGCAAAAAACTTTCTACAGTAATTCTACGTTTCCACCAGAAGTCAGAGCTGATGTCTGTGTTACATTTTCCATTCCCTTTTTAATTCACTGAATTAAAAGCACTGCAAAAGCTCCAGAAAGCCTCCTATGTCACATATGACTTCCTCATATCACATGCAGGGAACTTTCTTTAAATCTAAGATAAATAATTTCAGGATAAAACCTCTCACATGGTCTCAGACACCTTCTGTCTAAGCCCATGCTGCAAACAACACTGATTTTTGAGCATCTGTGCAGCAGGACCCAGTGTGCAACTGGGAGCAACATCTCCAACAGTGCTCTCATCATTTTGGACCCTTTATTTCAAGAACAATCAACCCTCACCGTCTGAATACAAAACTTTTCCAATTCAAATTGCTATGGCAGTTTCAAGTATTAAAGTAGAAGGTTTTCCTAGGATTGGATTAATTATGGAACCAAAAGGGTTTTAAAAGAAGGAGCTTAGTTATAGCCAAGGTAAGGCATTGGCTCTGCATGTGGTGGTGCAATCTTCCCTGATTTTACAGCCTATGTGGAATTGTCTCTTGAAAATGTTTGGATGAGAGATGGTGGAACTTGAAAGCTGGGTGTGGAGGATACATTTTTCCTAGGAGTTGTCTGAGAGATATATTCCGATCAGTTGGACTATATAGTTGTTGTAGTTCTCGTCCAACAGAACTATTCTACTCTGTTTTATACTCATATTTGCACAAAATTAATGCCCTCTCCAAAAATGTTTTGCTTGAGATGTTCTAAAATGAAGAAAAAGCCAAAGCATCAGTCTCATAAAAAAGTGACTGGAGTTGAGTTTCAGAATTTCCACATTCCCTCTCAACACAAGCATTTCAAAGCCCTTTCTTGCAGGTCAGTGAAGAGACATGCACAGACTCATCCTGGAGTTGTTTGAAACAGCAAATTAAAAGTAGTGAGTCAGGATGTCTCCTCCTTGTTGCAGCCTATACAGAAACAGAGGAGCACATCGTTCCCTCCGCTCTTAATGTAAGGGCCTATTTCTGTCACGGTGTTGTTTCTATGACAGTTCTATAAAGCGGTCTCGGCCCCCATCTTCCTGCCTGGAAGCCCATCCTGAAAATCCCCCTGGCAGTAAATCCAGATACTTGTCCTAGAGAGAGGAAAGCCCACACACAGAAATCTGGTGACGTACCACAGGGACTCGAGGGCATCGCTGATGGCATCTGCGAAGTTTCTGTCCGTCGGGACGCTGAAGTACTCGCGGCAGTAACTTGGTCTCACTCCGAGGATTTCGACCTCGCAACCTACGAGCAAAAAGTGTGGTAAGCTCTGCTATTTCACCTTGATCACAGACCCCACACCACGGTGCCCAAGTTCAGGTCTGTAAATTCCCTGTGACATTACTTACCTTATGCATTCCCTGCAGGAAACCATGTGGTTGGCGAGGGGAAAGGGGAGAGAAGTTGGTGTGGTAAGTGCTTGTAGCAAACTGTACATTGGGTCCTTTTATTTCCCTCTCCAAAAGGAAGGTGTCTGTGCGACCTTCCCACAATAAAACACTTGATTCTCTCGGGGCAGACCATTTCCCCCTAAATCACCAGTTTGTTTATATTTTAACTATTGTGGCCATACAGCCTCATTTCCAGGCTTACAACATAATAGATTTAGATATTGTTTTCTGAAAGTTCAGCAAATACTTTCCAGTTAGACACGCTGTATCTTACGTTGCAATATCCTCTATAAACCATATTTTATTATGTGATACTGGCTCTCCACTATTATATCAGTTTCCCAGGAGGTCTTATTAAAACAGTGTAAACCAATTAACTCTCTTGGTAACTTGCAGCCTTCCTTGCAAAATAAAGTCTGTTTTGTGGCCTAAAAATTTATAGCAACAAATCCAATAGGAGAACATGGCCCTGAACATAGAAAAACATGTTTTTGTGAGGTTTCTTTGCCCTTTTGCTCTCCAGTTACTATGCTGCTGAATAATATTAATATTTAAAGGAAGTATGCTTCCAGAAACACTAGATTCATGCAAATTATCATTCCAGAACCCCAGAGTCCTCCCATCACAGTTAGGCATTTTCTGATGTATTACTAGGGCACAAGGAAGAATCAAAACCAAAAAGAAAACCACCTTTTGCAAAATGCCTCTGTATACAGCAACACAGTCTGGTCAAAAAGGCAACTCTAAGCCAAAGCCTGAATCTGTTTATACCTGGGTCCTTTTGCTTCTCCTTTGGGAGGAAAGTGATAGGCATTAAGGACTGTCATAAGCTGACTTGTTGCTTGGGGTGTGAGAAGGAGCTGTAAGTACAGAGAGAGCCCTAGAGCAAGCAGATCTACTATCAGAGGTGACTTACAGTGGTTTGCTTACTGGGACTCTCAATCAAGAGAATCTGTCAGTCCTGCATCTCAGCTCCCAGGAGCTCACATGACCGAGGTGCAGTACTGGGACACACGGAGAAGTACCCCACTTGCAGGCCAAGCTGGCTAAGAGTCTTCTGGTGTGATGATTCAGGGGTATCATGAAGAGTTAGAAAAACTTAAATGTTTAAGCTTAGGAAATTTATAAACTCTTCACTAATTTGCAGAAAGCCAGATAACTGAAATGGAAACTACCCTTTCTGAGAGTTAGAGGGCCATAACACACATGATAGATTCAATCTCTTCACCTGTGGTACAGGTCCCAGCTCCCCACATGCTTTGTGTGTTTCAAGGGACCCCATCTATTGTGATTAATCAGTTATTTGCCATATTAAACATTAAATAATCAACTGATTTACTTTCCTTTAAAAACACATTTGCCTGCTCTCAAACCTCTATGTAATTTTTATTTCTATTAAAATTGTGGGATGGTGCTTACTTTTCATTCTTCCCCTGTTGCCTCAAACATATGATTTAATCTTCCTCTTTCTGCATGAAGATACTTTAGTGTTCATCTCCACCATGATCTACCATGACAGTTGTCTGCAGCCTGGATAAATAGCCAGCAGATTACTTGGCAAGAACTGACTGTCTAGATCATCCCACAATAAAACTTCTATACATCTGCACACAGCATCCCCAAGAAATTACACTGTGCAACAGAGATGGATCCCAGCTGATACTTAACCAAATCATTAGAAAAATGTATTCCATGAATGGCCTGAAGTCATATCCAGGAAGTTCCTTGCCCTGAGGCTGCAGAGCTTCAGTGTCTTGCAGGATGTCCTGGGTGCCTAACAGTGGCAAAATAAGGGCTTCCAGCTACCTCAGATGCTAAAGGTGATGCAGTAGTTCTCTGCAGGCTTTGTTAGTATTTCAGGACTGAACTGGAACTTTGGAGCCAATTGATACTTGAGTCTGGCTCAAGATTGTCTCCAAAACCAGGCAACAAGTTAAGAATGCATTTGGAGTCATTAGAAGTGTCTTGTCTTTTAGTTCAAGTGGATGACTGCTCACAGCCAGTGACTAATATGATCACTTTGCCTCTTTTTTGCTTCAGATACTGACATCAGATTGTAATTTTCTTAAATAACATTCCTCAGAATTACTCATGAGATAATTTTAACTGGGAGCATTAATCTCTTGGGGATCTGAGATATTTTAGTTGCTGAGATATCTTTGCTTTTTCTAGATTGTCAAGTGACGAGCGTGATGTAAAAGACCACAGGGTAGCAACAATTAGAAATTATTTTGGCCATGAAATAGTGGTCTTCAAATGTGCAGTTCATTGACAGTACCACTGGGCATTCAAGATGCTTAGACACCAAGAGCTTCCTTTTCCTTTTTTTTTTTTTTTTTTCAGCCTCAATGATGAATAGAACTTAAATTAGGGTTTTTAATGTTAAGGCTTGTTACAAGTCCAAAATACTGGCCATGAAGACCCTTTAATATTTAAATTTCACTTTGGTAGTGGCCAGGACAGATGGTAAATGTTCTCATTTAGATGTTATGGGAAAGGAAATTTTAACAGATTTGGAGCCAGCTGAAGGAAATAGTAAGTTTTCCTTGTTTAAACTACAAATAGTTAAGCTGTATTTACTAAGATGTAATGCTAGATACCTTTCTACACAGTTTTATATGATGCTAAACCTCTATTTAAAACCCTGAACTACTGGAGCAGGAATAAGGACTTCTTTCAGAGTGATATATAGGCCCCTCTTTATCTATCTGACATGGAGACCTGAATCTCTGCCAGCTTTAAATTGCATTTCTAAACATTTATTCAACAGTTGGACACTTCATGTCATAACAGAAGATTTTGAAAACTTTCCAGACTAGCTGTATGGTCTGGTAAATATTGTGTTTAAATTACAAAAGTTGAGTTTAGAGTCTTTTTTCTTCCCCCCTCTGTCTCTCCTTTCACCGTTTAGAGAAGTTGTCACTACTTCAGCTGAAGTACTTGCCTAGGCTGCCGGAAAATGAAAGAGCTTGAGCATCTGGAATGACACCACTTACTGGGCTGAGGGTGAGGACCACTCCAAAGCTTTGACCTCAGCTGTACTGCCAGGATGCTCTTGCACTCCTCTGGGCATTCTCCATCTGCTGGAGCAGCAGCACTTCAGACAGGCAACCTGGGTGTGAGGCTGCACCTTTCACCCCAAGCACAGCATGAAGAAAGGAGAAAAATGTCCCTACAAGCCAAGGCCTTATGTTTTGGCAAAAGTGGTGTTTGGGACCCTCAGAATGGTGATAGTTTGGCTCCTCTGCTTCTAGAGTCAAGAGATCCCAGATGCATTCTGCCCATGAGTTGTCTTTGCTGGGTTTATGTTAGGCTCACAGATAAAGCTGTTTGCATCCTGTTCTGTGTTCTTGTGTCTGGGGTCTGGATTTTATTTCTTTAGGCACTGACTACACATGAGAGAGGAATGCAGGGAAGAAAATGAAGCAGCAGATTTTGGGTTGAGACTTTGCAAAGCTTGGAACTGGCTCTGAGGAGGAAATGGCAGTGGTAAAAGTTAATCCTGGGAATCAGCACTCTGGCATTTCCAATGCGTTCCTGCTATGGTTGATTGATCTTGTTTGTCTTCACTGCTGGCTAAAAAGAAAATATCATCTTCCAGAACAAAGTGTGATGAATTTGGCTATGTATTGCAGTTCCTATTAAGAGTTTCTAAAACTTTTCCTGTTTGAGTCTTTATCATATTTGAAACATTCATTACTAAGCAGCAATGTATATTTAGGCTGGAAAGCTAATCAATAATAGCAGATCATATGTGGTGCAAATATCTGTGGGATGGGACCTCTACTCACCTTGGTTATTAAATCTTGGACTTTTCATTTTGTTTGGTATCATTCCCCATTCAAATGGCTTCTTAAGAATTTAAGCTTTAAAATGATAGATCTAGAATTTTTAGAAAGGATTTTGCCCTTGCTAGGAACTAGAAAACAGTTTAAAAAATCATATAGGGAAAATGTAATAAATGCTGTTGCATTTGTAATGACTTCTGTTCACTCCAGTTATACCTGCAGTCCTGCTGCAGCTCAACAGGCCTTTGTTTTAGTTCAATAGTTCCACATTTCACTCTGCTTCCTGTGCCTGACCCCGTATGGCCAATGTGTCCTTTGAGACCACGAATACCCTTAAAGTAAACATGTGCTTCAGCTTCTGCTGAACTGTAGCACTGATGGCTTTGCCAAAGGTTAGCCATCACAGATAAATAATTAAGGACAGACAGAGGTACATATCACAGTCCACAGCTAAAATGCCAGATCCATGCCAAAAATTCCCCCTCTGTCGTAAGAGAGTCGATGCATACACTTGGGAGTGTATGCACAGGGAAAGGGGTATCTCTTTTGTTCCTTGCAATTTTCAGCTAAAAATAGCAGGCAGAGGAGAGTGAAGGATATACCTGTATGTCCAGGGATACATATATATACACCTCATGTGTCTTGCTCAAAGGGCAACATGAAGGAGCTAGGTAAAGTCCAAAGGCATTTAATGGAAAGTGATACTTTTTTTATTTCAGCAGCTCTCTGTAGGCTGTTACATCTATTCAGTACATAATTATACCTATTGAGAGCAATTACAATAGTAGTTAAAAATGAATAGTCTACAGAAAGAGATATTTTTGTAAATTTTTAGAAGAATTCCTAGAGTCTTGTATAATTTCTATATCCCACTATTTGCCTTGCTGTAAGATCATTTGAGACATCTTCAACAGGAAGCAGCATTTTTTCAGGGCTGATGTAAACTCTTTGACTGGCTCTGAGTCCATAAGGCAATATTGTCACCCTCAGATCTTTTTGCTCTTCAGTACTGTAGAAACACTCTGGATGGCTTTTCAATGTTTTTCGTCTTGGTTCGCTCTTTCTTCCCATTCCTTAGAATCGCGGGCTTTTTGCCAGGACACCATTAGCCACATGGCATGGAAAGGCTGTGGCCAGGCACATGTGCTTTGGGATGCAGAGACGAGCTGGCCAGGAGCCCATGGCATGAGTCAGCTGCCACTGCCCTGCTGGCACTGGCTGGATTCAGTGCAGCTCTTCTAACAGCTCTGTGGTCCTCCAGCCTGTGCTTACACACTGAGGGTGTCTGCAGACTGCTTAGGGTAGGTAGCAGAAGGTAAAAAAGTTGAGGATCCGATACTTTGCAAGAGATTTGGTCTGCTTGCTCAGCTGGAAAATCTATTTCCATGTGAGCCCCTAAATGTATAGCCTAAGGGGATACAATACTTCTGTTTGTTAAAAAGGACTCATTATTACACATCCCTAGCCATTCCAGTGGTCCAGTATCTAACAAATGAGGAACAGAAAGGCCAAGTCCCTCCAAATGAATGGCTCAGACTCAGAGCAACTGGGACCAGAAATGAATTAACAATGAAGGAGGACCGGAGGACAAGGATACTTTGCTGTCAGCTGGATTTTCTTGTCCCCTCAGAGCAGATCATCTTCAGCTCTCAGCTACTAATTTCCAGATTAAAACCAAAGAAGCACTGGGGGAGAGTGGTTATTGTTTAACTTTGACTGGACAAAGAACCATTCATGGAGCAACCACTCAGCATAGCAGAAGTTACAGGTGGGTAAGAGAAACAAGCAGTTGATGGAGGGAGTGCTCTTCAAGCCAGCACTCTCCTGAAGCTAGCATTTAGTGGAAAGCTACCTCTAGTGACACTTCAGTCTTCTCCTTTCTAAGCATATGCAAATTACATGACAGAAGAAAGGTGAATTCATTTCTGTGTGTAGTTAGTAAAGCACATAAAATTCCTATCTGTATTTCAGAACGATTTTAGAGAGCCATTCCTACAGCATATGGAGTGCTCAGATGTCAAGATGCATTGTAGCAATTTTTCACATACTAACCTGGCCAGTAGTACATGGAAACGTTCTTTTTAGCTTTCATCATTGTGACCCACAAAGGCTCTGATCCATTCCACCAGAGAGGCAGCAGGCTTTCTTTATTCACACCAATATCAAAAGATACATTTGCTGTCTGGTCCCACATGTAGTTTCCAGTCATCTGATGGACCTCGCAGTGGCGACCTTTGAGAGTGGAGAAAAATAAGCAGTACAGTCAGATGGGAGATCTTCAGTAGAAGGATGCTGGCAGCACCACCTCTGCTACTACTGCATCATCCAGCAAATCAGCTGGAAAGCCCTGACTTGAATTCTGGGATCTCTTACCTTGCAACCATTCATAAAAGTCTCAGTGACTCTTACCTTTTACTGAGGTGCTCCAGTTGGCTTACTAAATCCCCCACTTCAGACACCCAAAAGTTGGAGCTTGTCTGCCCCACGTTTCCTTCACAATCAATGGATAAGAAGAGTCACGTCTAGAAAGCAATTCATGCCACCCTAAGACAGGCATCTCAGGTATCTGGAGGTGCATACACTCTCAATCACTGGTAGAGAAAGATCACAACTTTTTCTCACAAACCTTGCACCCTGTGGCCTGCTCAGCGTTTCGAACCCAGCCACACACAAGAGACCGTATTAGCAACACTCCACGGCTGACACCTGGCTCCTTCTACACACCCAACACCTACCAAGCCAAGGCCATTTTAAGGTACCCATACCCATTAGCACTCACAACCTGAGGGCTGTGGGAAGAAGCTGTGAACAGAAGGTGATAAGAGCACAATCTAGAAGCATAGAGCAAAGATTGAGAAACTTGAATTTCTTCTTCCTTTATCCATTGGGCACATTGCTTTTCTGCAAACAGGCAAAAAACAGGCAGACACATTTATATGTTACTTTTATTTTCCATTATTGTTCGCTTTTCTTTTTTTTCCTCGTAATGATCATGCTTTGTTCTTGGTTGTGGGCACAGCAATTATTTCATCAGACATGTTCAGGCCTCTTACTGTATCTGAGGGGCCCTTGGGAAACTTCATATTATAAGAAACTAGTATATAATAAATGAGAGATGTCTTCTACTTCTTGTAATTGTCAGAAAAGATACTATATTTTAAGAATTATTCTGAAGATGAATTAACAGAAATGGGAAAAGAAACGTTGAAAATTAAGTTGTACTAGAAGTTCCTTATTTCCTTATCTTAAAAAGCAACAACTGAAGCCTGTGTTAGACACTGTCCCCATTAGCTGGTGAGTCATGTTATTGCAGGCATCCAGATAACAGGCTTTGATTATTTTGAGCCTGAGCATGGTGATCAGAACTGAAATAACCTTGGTATTCTTTTTCTGAAAAGATATAATTCCAAGCAGAGGACTTTGAGTGCATGTGATCTTGAAATGGATTTTGAACTCTCCTTCCCTACTAAAAAGTATTTCAATTATGCAGAACATTTCCTCCTTCCCATAGGAAACATGTGATCACAGTTTGTGTTAGTCAGTACTTATCATACTAACCCAAACAGGTTTAATATAGGAGCACTGGTGGATTGGATGGGCAGTAATCTGTCCTCTTCAGGCTGCCAAGTGTTCTCTTTTCTGTAAGTCTCAAAACAGATAGAAGGAAGTCTCTATAGAGCATCAAAAACACTGCCCTACAATTTACAGGACAACCTCAGCTTCTTGAAGTCCATGTGTTCCTAAGCATCCATCGACCTGATAAACTGCAGCTGGCAGTTTGTGTCCGGGAAACTTACAGGTCAATGCTGAAGCTCTGTCAGTGTGAAACCTACAGATTAGGGGCCTGTATGATGTATAGAGTAGTCTTCATACAGAATCAATGAGCTCTAGCTGCTACTGATCCTATAGGATTTAAGGTCTGCTGTCTATTTATCCACATTTTTAAGGAAGAGATTGGAGATGGTTCTTTGTAGTATTGTTAGGAATTGAGGCCATTCATGTCTGCTTACCTGAGGTCTGTGTCTCAGAAAGACCCTAAAACTCCTTGGAAAACATCAATAATCAATTAATTAATCTCTTCCTTGAGTTGCTCCTCCCAATTTTTATCATCAGTAAACACTGCTCAAAAGTATGCCTGATCTCTAATTTTATTTTTGACCTTTGTTAATCTTCAACCATGGCTATTCTGAGCCTTGCTCTCTAGATTGAAAAGCCCTGGAATAATGGCATTTCTGCCCCTCCCCCCAGGATACTCGTACACAGAATTAAGGCCATTTCTCAAGTTCCTTTTGGGTCACATGTCCTACCCTTTTTCTTTATATCCCCGTTTCCACTAGTTTTGTCCAGCCTATGAAAATTACCTTTGGTGTGCATCTTTTGAATTATTATCAAAATAGCAACATGGTGTTAGAGAGTCACCATAACATTCTGAATTTATAATTTCATACATTACTGCAGCTTTCCTCTAATCAAACATTATCTTAAGAGTTTCAAAAATAGAAACAGGGCAGAAAGCAATTTCAGCATACAGATGTCATTATTTAAACTCACTGTAATTGTAGTAAAAATTATTCCTTCCTCAAGCAACACAGGAAACAAAGAGGGTATAGTTCCCAGGAATATGATAACTACTGTATCCTTCTGGAGGAGAGCCAGCAAAAGCATTTGCAAGTCTGCATGCTGCAGCTTACTTGGACACTACACTTCATACAGCGTTTGTCTAAAGCACATTCCCATGTCTCCAGGCACTTTCGTCAGCATTCAAATGAATCTCTGCAAAACAAAGCTGAAATTTAAAAAGCCAGCAGAACACACAGCCACTTGGCCACCCACAGCAGCAGCACAGTGAGGCTGAGTGCTGTGAGCCCACACTGGCTGTGTGAGATCTGGAAACCAGAGCGCGCGCTCCTGGGGCATCGGGCACCTCTGCACCGAGCAGGTCAGATCTCTCAGAGAACCCACAGTGTGTGTGTCAGCCAGCACAGCAAAGGCACCTCAGCTGGTGATGAGCATCACTACTGCATTTAGCTAAGTGTGCTGTGCAGTATTAAATATGCCACTCTGGTGAGAACTTTCCTCTCGTGTCCCCCCATGATGTCCTCTCAGGAAAGTCACAAGAGTCAGGGGGGAAGATGAAAGCACAGGCCACCATGGGGCTATACAGGCTGGGGAAGAGTTAAGTTCCTCCATGCAAACAGCTGGATGACTTGCCTTGGAAAATGCTCTAATCTGCTCATGCTGCCTCCCATAAGGATGAAGAAAAAGGACTTAAAAGTCACCAGCATCATATTCCTGTTCTGGAGCAGATATAGTGGTTGCTGCCCTCAGGAGCTGAGCTTTGATATATGCCCTGCTCTCCTGTTCCCCTGATGGGTCTCACCTGCTCTGCTTTGAAAAGAAAGACCACAGGGTAAAAACAAAATCCATATGCCAAACCCTAAGTAGCCTGAAGAAGGCCAGAGCTCATAAGAAGTCTGGGGGGAACACTGGCCTGGGCAAAGTGGACCTGCCATCTGCAGACTCCCAAGTAAAAACAGTACTTGCATGATGTGCATGGACAATTTAAGGAGCTTACTGCCAAAGTCTTCCCAAATTTTTATGAGTTCTAATACCAGACAGAGCCAAAGCACAAACACCTTAGCCTGTATCAGGCAAGACTTTTCAATTCAAGTAATACCACATCAAAAAGCACAGAAAAAATCTCTGCTATACACAGCATTGGTTTTTTCCCTAAAGGGGATTCATTTAGTAAGAGCTTGAAACTCTAAATTCAATGCTTTCATCATGGGGCCAGGGCTGGGGTGCACAAAATTTGCTAATAAATCATCCAGCTGAGGTTTTGCAGATGTGAGAAGTCAGGTCTTGTCCTTCAGTCCCTGAAGAGCAGGGACTCTGAGCTGTTGATTGTTCTCCTGAATTGTGGTGGGCTCAGGGACCACTTTGGAATCCCTGAACCCCCAGAACTGGGTGTGCCTCAAGGGCACTGAAGCTCCAAGCACTACAGAGGGCCTGGACAGAGCAATGGACAAAGCTGCTGCCTGCACTATTAGACAGAGTATGAGCCTCTGGCAGTGACTTCAGCTCTGGGCTAAGAAATGCCGTGATACGTGAATGTCCACTTAGCTAACAGCTGGTAGGAGGTACACTGGTTGTGAGCTGTGAGGCTGTAGCTAGCAAGAAGAAAAAAACACTGTATTTCAATTTGTAGCACTGTGAACTTGTGTTAGAAAAAACTTTCTGTTCTACACTTTAGAAGTGTTTCCATTTTTTTAACTGGTAGAAAGCAAACATAGATTTTTGCAATACTTTGTGTGTGAATGAAAAAAATCTTGGTGCTTGGCATTGCAGCCTTTCTGCAGGTGGTGAGTAAACAAAGTGAGAGGAAGAACGTGAAAATGAAAATCCTCCTGGTTCCCACTATCTTTTCCAGCCTATTCTTGCTGGGATACTACCTTTTCCCTGCCAGTCAATAGTATTACCACAGACTTACTCATGCTCTTTTGCTTCCCAGCACAGAGTTTTAGAAATGGAAAGCTAATGAATCCAAGAAAAGGAAGACTTGATTTCAGAGCTGTATGCCACAAACAGAATCTTTTAAATCTTTGCTGCTGCTGGCATCTGTAGCTGTTTAAGAGGAGTCTTTCATCACCCCTCCAACACCTGCAGGTTGTCAGGTAAGGGAGACCCAACCAGAGCATGAGCAGCTTTTCTGGACAGACACAGCACGAAGTGCTCTGAAGCAGTAACTCCTGCTTGCAGCAGTTACAGGGGAGGTCAGACTTTCCACTGAACTTGGCATGAGAGCTCCCTGCAGAGCCAGGCCACAGCAGGGAAAGGGAAAAATTAAAACCTCCCCACAGGATAACAACCCGAGGTGGCTTGTGGTCTTAATTCCTTCCTTTCCAAAACAAACAGCACATGACATGATTTAGGGAGCCTTTTAGAATAAACGTATTTGGACTCCTTCTCCCCTCCCTTGCCAAGCCCACAGCGAGTCCTGCAAAAGCTCTGTCACAGCTGTAACATCTCCTTTTACCTCATTCTCCATTTCACGTTTTTCAGGTCAACAACAACAATATTGTAACTGCAGCAAGGAGAGCTAGGACACCAGGTAGGATTCAGTCTAGCAGCTCAGAAAGCAACCACCCAGAAATGAGTCTTTATGCCAAGGTAGAAGTCAATACTAAGAAACATGGCATAAAGGAGTTGCTAGAGAAAACTGCTTATCAAAGAGTTGGATTTTAAGCTA
This sequence comes from Notiomystis cincta, assembly GCA_013398075.1. Taxonomy (NCBI): domain Eukaryota; kingdom Metazoa; phylum Chordata; class Aves; order Passeriformes; family Notiomystidae; genus Notiomystis; species Notiomystis cincta. Next base: position 143,726 of record VZRX01021880.1, read on the forward strand.
GCAGAGCACCAGGTTTTTGTAACAAAGCAGCTGCTCTGGTTGCTTGTCAGTGAGATCCCTTTGCACCAGCAGTGATTTGGCTTTTGTTTGATGATTCTTCAAGCAAATAGCAGGTCATGATGCCATGCCCTGGCTTGCAGGAAGATTGGAGCTTCATTCCAAACTCTGAATTACTTAGTAATTTTACATGAGGAAGCCAAACCATTAACATTTTCTTGGTTTCTATGCTCTGGTTTTCTTTGTCATAATTGTGGTAGGATGCAGGAAAGGAAAAGATCTCTAAGCAGGCTCTGGGCTTTGGGCTGAGGCTTTCTGAGTGACCAGGGGAAGCTCTCCAGTATCTTTTCACAGGTCAACAGCAGCAGGAGGGACACCCACAAAGAACTCTGCCATAGACCTGCAGCACTGCATGACCACAAAGAAATCACCTCCCTCCCATGCTTCCTTTCCAAAATTTCGCCAGGCTGGACCCTATGTGTTCTGCTGTGTCAGTGCTTCACCCAGCACCATGCCTCAGCAGAAAGGGATGTGCTTCTCATTAGCATATGTTAGTTGCTTTTAGATATGTGGCCCTTGGTCAACAGTTACAGTTGCATCTATTTGGATATAACTTTGAATATCTCGGTACATTTGCCATTTTCCATATTAAGTTCAGTCAGGCTGCCCTCTTGAAATCATTGGTGAAGTAAACCACAATGAGTAGAAGATCCTGCAGGTAGCTGGGCAGCTGTGCTCTGTGCCACTGCTCGTGAGCTGCCAGTGCAGAAGAGAGCTGTGCCCTGGCAGGGCCAAAGGGTGCACTTTGGCATCTGCACCGGGAAGCACTGGGGCCGAGGCTGCTGATCTCCATAACCTCTGCCTGCAGGTCTGGGCAGGACGAGGAGGTGAGTTCGTGTTTGAGGAGACTGACCTATCCCAACAGTGATGGTATCTGAGGAGCACAGTCCACTGTCCTCCTCCAAAGCCACAGAAATGAGGCAGAACTTCTCTCATTTAGTAGCAGCTCAACCACTCTGGAGTCATGAAGGTTGCGTGGATGTGGGGTGAAGGGCAGCAGACAGAAAGGAAAGGCCTTGCTCACAAGAATGAAGAGAGGCAGGTCAGATACACACAAACTACAACACGTTTTTGCACACACGTTATCCAAGACCTGGCAGCCATGTGTGCTCCTGAATGGATGTGGAGCCATAAGGCCTTGTGAATGAGCAGAGAAAGAAGGGACAGGAGTATTTATCAAAGCAAAACACCAAACAAAATCCAAAATGGGTTATAATGAGTAAGCCAGGGGTAGAAATGTGAAATTTCTTAAACTGATTTAGATGAAAGATGCCCATATACTATGAAGACAAATTTGCAAATGAAATAGATTAATTAAATAGATTAATTGAATAGCCTGAACACAGCCTAACACTACATCTGCCACATGCTCTGCACTCCTAACCCTACCACCCCATAAAACCTGCTTTCAGTGGAAATGACACCATGGCCCCAAAGGGTAAGAGCAGTGCAGCTGTGGGATTTACCCTGCTGTCATGCCAGGACACAAGCCACCTAACACCCCAAGGGTTCAAGGGCAGTCTTGGGTCTTCCTCTGGGCATGTTCATCACCTGAACTGGTTCCTGACCTACTTAATACTACTGTGACTCATGTTAGGAAGATGAATTGCTGTTTGCAATTAAGTTGTATTTGCATTGATATCCTTATCCTAATGTCTGGGAGACTTACAGGAAGAGTTGTGTTTTGTCTCACAGACTATATTATTGCTTCAGGTTGAGGTGCAGAACTCTACTAAAAATATGAAACGTCCAGTAGTGGTGTTTTATCACCTAAACCAAAGCTCCTTCTTTGTGAGTACAAAGTAGGATGTTTTCAAAACTCCTCAAAAAGCCGATTATAGACTTCACTTTATGTATACACAGTTAATAGGAGTGATGACTAAATGTGGTCAGGAGTGAAATGTCACTCACTTTTCTTCTTCTCTTTAGCAGTTCCATCCAAAGATTTTTTGCACCTATGGAGGGTTAGGTTGGTTTGCCTATGTACACCTAAAGAACATGGCCTGGAGTGGAACACCCTTATTTTCAGTCATGACATTTATTCTGCATTCACACATTTGTACCACATAATGAAAAAGAACCAAAACCAACCCTGTGATGGTTTTATACTCTCCTCTGAGATGAGCAAAAGTATTTCTCTTGAGAGAGAGGGAAGAAGGGGTTAAGCAGTTTCAAAACAAGCTGGGCACAACTGATGTCAGATTTTTGTCTTACAATGGCATCTATTTGCTTTCCCAGCAAGCAGTATATGAATCACTGGGCACTGCATTGTTCCAAGGATAGCGGAAGATGCCACATATCTTAGGAGAGGATAGATTTTCTTACTCTTCCTCATTAGGAATACTCTCGTTTATTCAATAACTCCAGAGAAAAATCCAAGTAGAAACTGCAGAAAAAAAAAATCTGTTTTGTTGGGTTTTTTTGCTTAACTTTTGTTTCCTTGGTGTCTGTCTGTGAAAGAATTGGCCCAGCTGTACTCTCTGCACCTTCCTAGTGTCACTGTAAGCATGTGTCCTCCACATAAGATTAGAAGCAAATCAGCATCATGAAAACTATGACAGTCCTCTCAATTTTCTGAAAGCCTTCCCTGGACATTCTATAAAACTGCAGGGGAGCAAAAGCAAAAAATCCTGACTGTTCTTCCATTTGGCTATTTCGGATTATTACAGGTATGAAGACTTAGAGCAAAGTTAAGAAAACAGAAAATCTACTAAGTTTAAAAAAATTTTAATGCTGAACTTGTCAAAACAGACTTCCTGACAGAAAATAAATTCTTAGTGTAGCCACACTCAGTTACCATGAATTTTTATTAAATTCTGAGCAGTCTCTGTACTCCTTTTCCATACATTCCCAGTTGGTTTTATGTTCTATATATATGCAGTAGCCCCTGTTGGCGCTCGAACCAGGGAGCCCCAGCTGGCCATGATGCTGAGGTGGCAGCAGGTAGGGACCCAGCTACACCGAGGATGAGCAAAAGGGAACTTCAAAAATTAGCTCCAGGTGGCATTTCCATATTTAGAACAGGTTTCAAAGAAACAATTCTGGGCTGTAATGACAGAGTGCTTCTAAACTCCCAGCTAAAAGCACGACTTGTGTTATTTTTATATCTTCTTTGGAAAAAAAGGCACAAGGAGCTGCCTTCCACTTCGACACGGGGAGCTGGCAGCTCTGAGGAGCATCATGGCACAGAAATACAGGTACTCACCCGTCATCAGCGTGTAGTAATTGGGGTAAGAGAGGCTGGGGAAGTCTGGGGTCATGTAATCCACCTTCACCCCCATGTTCACAATGTCCCGGAAGCCCGGCAGACCCTCCAGCTCGCTGTCATCTATGTAGTCGAAGCGAAAGCCGTCGAGCAGGAACACCAGGAGCTTGCGGTGGTCCGAGGAGGCGGCGGGAAGCGGCAGGAGGGCGCTGAGGGCAGTGGCCAGGAGGGCGGCGAGGAGGCTGCGGCTCTCCATGGCAGGCGGCAGCCAGGGATCTGCGGCGGCTCCGGGGCCGGACCTGGCACTGCTGTCCCCCTCCCGCTTCCAGCGCCCGCGTTAAAGCTACAGCGCTGCCCCGCGCCGCAGGCGTGGGAGGTCACAGGTTAATGGCAGGCAGATGATTAACCACGAGCTGAGGGAAGAGCCTGGTACTTNCAGCGCCAGCGCGGGCTTTCCTCCCGCCTCTCCGGCAGTGGCTTCTGATGAAACTCAGAGTCAGATTAAGACAAAGCATCTCCCCACTTGGGAAGTGCAGTGTGTGTGAGTCCCGGTCCAGCATTTCCATGGCACGGCGGTACCGCAGAGCACCAGCTGAGCAAGCTACCTCTCTCTACATGGATGCGAATCCATGCAAAGGTCCCTGTCCTCTCTGCTTCCTCTGTGCTGCCCTAGGATTAATCCAGCTCCTGATGCACTAGTAGAAAAATTTAGCTTCAGCTAGATAATAATCGATACAATTATTTTCTGGCTGTTGTTATTATTTAGATATTAAGTGCTGCACGGTGCTAATTTCATATTAAAACCGAAAAAATGTTCACATTTTAGTCGCGAGTCACCACCAGGTTCTTCTCCTTCACAGGAACCTAACTATACCTCTAATGCAATGCCAGCACCTGTTGTACACCACAACTGCACATTACTTGCTTTACTTTAATTCTTTTTCCCAAATGAAAGAATTTCTTAGCATTGTCTAACTGTGGGAAATGCCCTTTGCAGATGTTTACACCTGGGGAAGATTGCGATAGCTGGCCACCACCCCAGTGTGGGCATCTGAACTTCTCTTTGCTCCTTTCAAAGCTCCCCATTGCACATCCAGCATATCCACTTCTTACCAAACACCAGGCTGATGCAAGCTCAAGATGGCTTTCAGCACCTTTGCCTCAAACACTTATTTACCCCCTTGCAACCCCCCCCCTCGTGTCCTGGCTTGCCTTTTGCACAATGTTGTGCTAGGTGCTGGTGCCCATGGGCCAGAGCTGCTGCCAGCAGGTCACCACTCCCAGGACATGGCTGGAGATGTGCTGCTCATGCTCTCCTCCCACGGGCCTTCCAGCTCAAGAAAGAAGATGCCCTGTCAGGGAAGGGGTGCTGGGACTTTGTAGGAGGTAGTCATTCCAGGAAGGTGGAAGAGGATGGAATAGGAGCATGCAGTCAAGCAGAATTGCTCAGGCTTTTCAGCTGCCTGTGCTTGTGTTCACTTTCTCGGTAAAATTCCTCATGCTTCCTCCCTATCAGTGGACTAAATGCACTCTTCATGGACATCTCCCTCTCTGTCATGTGCCCAGCCATTTTTTCTTCTTCCCTTTTTTTTTGGTGTGCCCCTTTTTCCATTCCCATCTTGGAGTCCAGCACTTGGGACATGCCCTCACATGAGTTAAATCTGAGCCAAGGACTTGGAGCATTTCTAAGCTCCAGCTCAGGGATCTTTAAAGCAACATAGGGAACTAACCATTCAGGGCTTTATCCCTCTTCACATACCATTTACTTTTGAAGCCTTGCATTGCTAGCCATCATCATCTTGACAACTTTAATTCTATGTTTTGACTTTTCTTATCTTGCTTGGCTTTAGTTAATTTATTTTCTCACAGTGCAGCAGCAGTTTTCTCAGCAAAAACCAACCCAGGGTCACACGGCTGTGCCGCATCTCGTGTCAGAGACCGCTGAGCCCTGGGGCCATCCATAAAACTTCATGCCCACAAGATGGACATTTGGACTGTGGTCCCCAGGGATGATAACAGGTCCCGGTCCCCTGAGCAGACACTGCCTGGGAGAGCCAGGCAGTACTGGCATGCTGTAGCCTGAACTTTGAAGGAAAACACACGAATGCTGCCACGCGAGGGCGAGCCCCGGGGCTGCGTGACCCGGGCAGGCTGTCTGAGCTCTGCCAGCGTCCCAGCCTGTGCAAGGCTGCCACTGCCCTGCCCGCAGGGGCGAGGCTGCAGCTGCACACCAGGCTGCTGGGCGACGTGACAGCCTGGCAGTGGTGTGGGCAGCTGCCTGCCTGAGGGGTGGCACGTGCTGTGTGTCACACCTAGGGACAGTCAGCACTCTTCTCAGCCATCTCCAGACTCCACAGGGCCTCAGCCAGGATCTGCCACTTCATCCGCCTTCTGAAGGGAATATGCACACCCTTCTCCTGCTGACCCTGGCTGGACTTCCAGGATGGGAGGTAGCCCTGCAGAACTTGTGTTCAGAGACAGCACTTCTACTAGTGCTTACTGTGGATTTTCTCTACAGCAAAAACAGTATGTTATGGGCTTGGAGCCACCTGTAGTGCCATGTCTTGGCCAAGCTACTGTGGTAATTTATGATGTCCATACTTATGTTGAATGAACTCAGAAACATGTTCTGAAATGGGGAGGGAAATATTATTATGCACCTCTTGCCAGACCCATGAGGTCATTCACATTGATGTCTTGGCTTGTCCTCTGATGTGTGGCCTCTGGGCTTACCAGCAGGGCTCAGCAGGAACAGCAGCTGCTGCCCATGAAGGAATGGGATAATAAGGGAGACACAGTGTCTGAGATCACCTTGAAGTGTCACCTTGAAAGGGTGACCAGGTTTTTGAGGTGGTTAGACCAAGAAGCCAGGCTTCCATCATGGGATGGTGCAAAATATGTATCTCCTTAACATTTTACGGCACTGAGAAATAACACTTTTCTTTCAAAAGTGCTGCAGTCTTCTGTTTAAGAGCCCCTTAAGAGAAAGCTCTATCTGAGCTGACAGACTGGCATGAGAGGCAACTGGTACAAGGTACCAGAGCTCAAAGTCTGTCTTAAGAGTTGGAGATTCACAGGTTTCCACTCAACAAATAAGAGAAAGGCCTGATAGGGGTTAAAGGACTAGTGAGCCATGTAACAATGATGCTGTATAATACCAACTTGTGTTTTGACAGACAATCCCCCTGAAGAGTGGGACTGGAGCCAAACAGTCTAGCTTGGCAGAGACAGATCCTAGCAATACATTTCATTCCTGCCAAGCAATGTTGATTTGCTTTGGTTCACATTCATTTGTAAGCACCCTGTCTGCACAAAGCCCCAGATGGCCGTGGAGACTCCAGCACAACAATATTTTGATACAAATGCTCCTACAAAAGCTATCAGAGACTGAGTCGGTGTCCAGGGACAACAGTCCTTACTAGTTAGCTGTTAGACAGGGTTTAGGAAGAAGCATGCATAAAGGGAAGAAAATTTCTCTAACTCAAACTGTACATGAGGATATACCCCATTGATCCAAAATTGTTTGAGAAAAGATCCTCAACCACTTAGATTGCTCAAGAAATCCTCTTGGCAAAAAGTGCCTCCAGTGTCCTTGAATCTATTTTCTTTTTTTCCCCAGTCCTACAGAAATCACAAACATGGCAATAGAAATGAAAGAAAATTCTCTGGGCTCACACCAACAGCTCAATCTGCCTTGTCAGATGTACCAGCCTTCCTGGCAGTGCAACTCTATCTGTGCTCTTAGGTCCAGGAGCACATGCAAGAACAAGAGCTGCTAAAAGTAAACCATCCTTTCCCTTTTCTCCTGTGAACTAGAAAACCTAAGAGGTAAACTTGTCCTTCTTTCTCTTCTGAAAGAAAGATGAGAAGTCATAACATGACTCACTGTCAGCTTGTAATTCCTTTTCAATTCCTGTTCTTCACAGTTGAACACTTTGGCCAACACAGCCTGACCTACTAGTTTGGTTGTTTCTTTTCTCTCATTAGAGAAGAAGGCAGGCTACATCCAGACATAAAAGCCTTAAGCTGCTTGCATTTCTTTGAAGAAGAGGACGAGGGTCCGTGCCAGTCTGAAGCTTTAATTCTGCTGGACTAAGGTTCTTCTTCCTCTTCTCCCCACTAAACCCAAAATAAAAGTCACAGGTGGTACCAGCTCTTCTGCTGACTTCTAAAATCTCTGGCAATATGTGTATCAGTCTTCTGAGCTGACAGAAGGTCTTACCTTGGTAGAAGTCATTGGCTGCAGGAGTTTAGTATCAGTTTTTTGCTCCTGCCCTGCGCATTCTCACAAATGCTTCAGCATGGAGGTGTGCATTAGGTAAGGCGTCTGCTGCTCCTTCAGATCTTCCTGGATGATACTTTATGTCAAGTCAGTTATTTCTGTGATCTTGTGGTGTGCAGTGGTTCAGTCACGAGGAATTCAAGACATAAGGAGTGGGCTGATCTTGCTGTCAGTCATGTACAGATGTATATGATAAAGTCACACACTTGTTAGCTATAGAGCATTTCAAAGTTAGAAACTCCAGCCATCCTGGAGAAAAAGCAGTGATCTTTCACTGTTTCTTGAGGCAAAGTTTTCCTCTAACCTACCCATCTGGTATGAGACTTACTGAAAACATTCACATGCTGGATAATGAGTACATCAAAGTGGGACAGTGTCCACTGTGATTGACAGCCAGGGGCTGCTTAATGTTCTTTGAACTGCCTCAATTCAGGCAGTTGTGATGTTTAGAGAGCACCTCTCCAAACCTCTTACTCTATCCTTCACTACAACAGTCACAAGTCATATCAATAACTTTTCTAATTGAAGAATATCTCTTGGAGATGAAGAAACTTAATGAACTAGTGGAGATCCCTCAATGCCTCCCAGTTTCCTTGCAAGGAGCTGCATGGGCTTGGCACATCCTTGTCAGCTGTGCTCTGTGAATGCTCCCTGACAATGTTCTCCCTGGGGAACAGGCTGTGCTTTCATGAAGTGTATCTAGAATGAACAAAGAGGGTGGCTCTTCACACCACAGCACTATTTGGGTGTGCAAGGCCTTTTTCCTAGAGACCTTGACTCCAGCGTAGGTGGGACGAATTCACAGGACCAAAGTGCACCCAGGGCTGGTAAACACAAACAGCACTGATTCCAGCCATTTTCTGTAAGAACTTTATGTTCTTATAGAGGGTGAACAGGAGTATTTATTCAGTGGGAGAACCTTTCAAGTTTTGCTTAGTACCTCTCTTAATCCAGTGTCATACAAGCCTACCCAGACCTCCAAGAGCACCTTCTCTTAATTTTCTCTCTTGGGCAGCAATTGCAGCTCACTCTCGCCCACTTCACACAGATATCTGAAGTGGTGCAGTGGCCACCCATAGCCAAGAAGGGAAGAAAAGGGCTGGGGGGACAGCAGCAGGGGAGATATGTCTCCAGCAGGACAGAACACAGTCAGCACTGCCTGATGTCAGCCGCTCTATCAGCCAGCTGCGGCCCAGCGGGAGAGGCTGCACATCTGCACGCCTGAGGAGGGAGGGAGAGGATGCAAATATCACTTCAAATTAGCTCCCCAAAGAGGCCCCTAAGGAAAAGCATGTTTCATATAGCTAGCATGGGCTGGAATAACAATTTTAACCTGAACCCTGCAGAGCCACAGAGGGTTATGAATTACTTCCTAGTGGTCGTGAAGGCAATTAAGAAAAATAAACAGTTCACCAGTGGGCTTAAACTCACTACACAGGGAACCTCTGTCACTGAAAGATATGTAGGAGCTCAGGTCAAGAAACACTGGGAAGCCTGCACCAGCTGCTGGCTGCATGTGGCACAAGACCACCTCCTCCCTCACCCCACGATGTGTGAGCCTGAGCACAGGACTGTCCAGCTCAAGAGGAGGGTGTCATTGCCCTGGACTGAAATCAGTCTTCACCCTTTCCAAAGGATTTGAGTTTTGCTTGGATATCAACCCATCTCCACTGCCACTATTTCCCCAACAATTCTACCTCATGTCTCTGCAACATTACTACTTAATTAAGCCAAGACTGTGCTTGTCTGAACATCAGTGTCCTGTAACACAAGAGATTTAATCTCATTGAGGAAACCTTGTGCAATGCAATTCTCTGTCGAAATCAGAGAAATTAAATTTGCTAGATAGCAAAACCAGATAGTCCTAAGCACCTGGATACTGTATGTTCTACCTCATCTCTGCTGTGTGTCACTTCTTGCATGGTGGGGGACTGTGGTGAAGGATTTTACTGCTATTCTAGAAACAGGGGTTGACATGTAATGGTGTGAGTGAGGATGGAAACTTGGCAAGCTAAGCAGGTTGATCGAGATTAGTATGAAAAAATAAAACTATAATCAGTCAAATAAAGTAAGTTACTAATCCTGCTGTGCTGTGACACTAACATGTTCCTCAGGACTTGAACTCAACATATCCATTCATATGCCAGTGGCTGCTCTAAGAAAACAACAGGATATTCTGCACGTCCACCAGTGCCTCGCACAGCAGCTCCTGCCAGTTTATGACCTTGCTCGAGCATCAGCCTTAAAAGATGAAACCATGAGATTAAAGTCTAACAATCTTGCACAATCTTACAGCCATCTAGTGCTAGTCAAATGTAGACCTGTTTAAGCAAAGTATTTGGGTTTCAGATTTTCCCATTAAATGAGAGGTAATTTGAGAAGTTAAAATATCTGGCAAATCAGTGTTCCAGTGCCTACTTTCCAAGAATAAAAAAATATTCTATGTTTGATCCTTCTGCTAGATTTCTAAATGGAGCACAAAGAGACTTAAAACATTAGCTTGAACTTAGTATACCTACAAAGTAAACTATCCAGGTCTAGCATAAAATGTCATTTTTAAACTCAAAAATATTTGGCATTTGGCATCCTTTGTAGCCTGGAGGTTATACAGAGTTCAGCTTTAACTTTTGACATTAGTGCTGAAGAACTGAGGGAGTTGGGCTTGCATCATGATCTAACAAAGAAACAGGCCTTTATTCTGACAGTAGTTATTTAAGCTAACCTGAGAATATTTATAATTAGGCTGGCCTCTGGCAGGCTGCCTGCAGCAAGCATGCCCTGTGCTGCAGAGAGTTTGCTACCTACAGTTGCCCTTACTTTTTTTGGTGTGCCTCTGCAAATTGTTCATTTTGGCTTTCATATTTTTGATCTCATCAGTCCTGGCTTTTCATTACTGTATCTTATTGATTAGTAAGGCTATGCTGGATGTCGAAATCCTCACCTGGAGGACAGAGATTAAAGTCTCAGTTTTGCCCATTGTTCCATAACCAGGAGTGTCTGGTTCTCATCTCGCTGACTGAGTCACCTCTGAGAAATTTGCTCCCACAGAGAAAAGACAGCTGTTTTACAGCCCAACCACTGTCCTGGGTAAAGAAATATTCACATGATATCTGTTGCCCAGCTTTGGGTGTTTCTCCATCAGCAAGCTACAATTTCTCAAGCAAAGCCTTATCTGCATCAGATTTTCTTACAGACAAAGTCCCATCCCTGTCTAAGCACCATGGATGACGTCCTTCCCTATAGGAAGGCAAGGTCATATCTTGACATCAGGATCAGCATTACTTTCTCTCACCAGCTGTATGTTCTGGTTGGGAAATCCTAATATATTATTTGTGGCTGGAGCTGGTCTCAGTGATGGCAGGAATCTTTTATCTGAGGACAGGAGCGAGAACAGCCCTCAGTCCTGGGATGTCTGATCTGTTTTTTACATCTGAGTACTCAGAGGTGTCTGTCTGAGACAAATTCCCTTGATTTCTGTCTTCATTATCTCTTACTGCAAGTCAAAGCAATAATTTCAGCAGGATTTCAGTGGGATCTGGATTTTGCAGATAGGATGTTTATTCTGCTCTGAATTCACTATGCCACATCTGCATCCTATTTCTGTTACCTTGACTTCATGCCTTTGTATTACTGCTCTTCTCCAGAGTACTGAGATTTATAATCACATCTTCCAATTCCAGTAGTGAAGACAGTCTGTCATTTGACATTCTTCTGCTCTCTGTGACGGCCCTTATCATAGACTTGGGTGGATTCATACCTTTCTTTTCCCTGAAATATGCCCCCAGTGTTGAGGCTCCTATTTAGTGCTATGTAAAAACGCTTTTCTCTTTGTATGGACATCCTGAAGTCAATATGTTTTCAATCAACCTCACCTTTCCTAGAAAGCAACAGTTCATGCTGCCAGAAGAAGCTGAAAACCTGAAGAGCCCCCACTTTCCTTTTCTCCTTCTTTTGTAAACGACTCTGGACTCCAGGAGCCATCTCCTGCCTGCGAAGAGACCTCCCTGCTCCAGCCAAGGGGATCCTGCTTGTCCTGCTGTTTCACACATCTTCTGGTGGCACAGCTTTTCCTGTAGTCCATATAAGCCCCTTTGGACACTGGCAAACAAGCAAAAGGGGACCAGGTGTGAAGCACATCTGTATGTGCACACTGTCACCCCTTTTGCCTGAGTGACTGGCCACTGCACTGGGCTGCTCTTGAGTGCTCCCTCCATCTGGAATGACTCAGAGAAGTTAAGGCTGTAGGTAGCTTTATGGTTTTCTTGGAGAAGAAGCTAAACAAAGCTCTGATCACCTGAAATGAAGAGAAATAACCAGTAGGAAGGCTTACTTCTTCTTGGGCAGCCATCATCCCAGGGGATCCCAGAAGTCACAGTGCCTTGCACTCTTTGGGAGGTGCTTTTCTTCTGGTAGCCCTCCAACATCAGCTGTCTGATCTATCACCTGTTCAGGGGCAAGTAAGGTTGTCATGAACCCACATCATTTCATGGTCTTGTTTCCCCATACTGTTCCCTGTAGCTATACCTGAGGCTGATACACAGCAGGGAGGAGTGGGATGGGCTGGAAGGAACCATACTGACCACCAACAGAGAAGCAGGTGAAAATGTGCCCTTTCCCCTGCTCAGGATAACCAGTAAAAACTTTTCTTTGTCATCCTTCCTCTCTTATCACCAAAACAAAGCACACAAAACCAGCACATGCATATTGACAAAATTACATGCTCTCACCGTCACTTTAAGTAGGCACCGCAGAAAGGCATGGCAAAGTAGTTCATGTTCCCAAAATTCATTTTCACTTTGTTTCAGGGAACCCTGTGCTGCTCCTGTGAGTGCTGGAGGCCACAGCTGTTTCCTTTGATATCCTGTGTCAGAAGGAGTCAGGCCCCTCCCCTCCCCAGGTTTGTTTGAGTGAAAACCTATTTGAAAAAATGGCTTCTTGTTTGCCCCAAGTTAGGGCTGACCAGGACTGTGGTACTGGGTTCTGGGCTGCATCCTGTTGGGCATGTCCCTGGCTACCTCCCTTGCAGAGGAGTGGGAAAGCGTGGCTAAGGCTTCACAGGCCGAGCAGAGGCAGCTGGTGGCCTGAAGGGGAAATCATGGGCGGTTCCAGCACCAGTCCCCTGGGGCAGCCTGACGCCAACCAAGCTCTTTGCTCAGTCTGTTTTAATAGCACGTGGCTCATATTTTCTGTGTTTTTCCTCCTGACATTATGCTGATGTGCTAATCCACTGCATGGCAGCAAAAAACATCTGAGATTTCCTGCAGTGCTGTCAGCTGCTGGAACTGGACACCCTTTAATAACCTCCAGGGCCAATGGCCCGCTGCCTCCAATTCCCAGTAAGGACTTATTTTCCTTGGCATGGCCAACATGTGCAAAACCTCATTCTGATGGTTTTTTGAAAGAGAAAATAGGTGGCAAAATGCTTAGCTCTTTCAAGGAAGTTTGGAAACGATGGAGAGCAGCCATGTGAGCACTGAGTGTGGTTGTCCAGCTTCCAGCACAGAGTTGTAAATCATCTCCTGAATGGCTGTCACCAGCACACCAGATCACGACAAAGAAGCTATTTTTCTTTCATCAGGACTGCTCGTTCAGGAAACACCACCACTGCTAATGCATTTAGCAGGTGCAAGAAACATTTGAAATGGATATCTTTTTTTCCAAGAGATAAGGTTAAGACCTTGTTTGCTCTGCTTATTTGGAGTTTGGCTTATTTTGTTATACTCCCCCACAGCTGCAGTTTCTTCCCTATGCTGGAAATGGTTGCACCAGCTCAGAGGCAGTAGAGTCTCAGGAAAAACAGGAATATTTCTGGTACTGCAGGCAGGGATTTACAACAGGCTTTAAGGGACCATCTCAAACTGTGTCCACCCTGGCTGGACTGGAGAAGTATCAAGGTCCCCACACCTGGGTGTGAGGCCCAAATCCAGGAGGTGGTCCTTTGCTGTGGAAGCACTGCCTGTGCCAACACACTCTCCATGCTCTGTGCACAGTACTGGAGTTATCCACTCCCTTCCCTGGGGGAAAGAGTCAGTGTCACTGTGACACCAGCTTGAGCCTCCCTGATGTGGTTTCCTCTCCTCTGAATGCCAGCAGTTCACGCTGCCCCTTGCCAGTCACTCCACCATTCCCCTTGTGCCCAGCATCTCCAGCATCCTTCATGGCTCTGCCTTCATGGTAGGCTGGGAGGGTGATTTCCCATTTCTGTTCTCCTTTGGGAACGAGTATTGCACACAGGTCAGGCACATCCCTTCAGAGTGCCACAGGGTACCACTCCCTGCTCCTTCAGTCCTCATCAGCAACAGCACTGCTGCCATGCTGGAATGTGCCACAGGAATCACCTACAAGTGGTAGATTGGACCAATACTTTCTAAATATTAATTAAAAGCATGCTATTTTAAAATGTATGGCATGAGCATCTCTCAGCAAGTCACTGGATGAATAGTAATTAAAGATACATTGCATGAGCCATTAAATGTTTTCCTACTGATGACACTTGAACCACATCTGAAGCCAAAGAAACTGAAAGGTAAATGCTGCTCATACGCCAGTGTGAGACAGTTTCCTTAGAAAACTGTCTGTGGGTGGCACAGCACTGCTGCCACCAGCCTAAAGTCTAGATTCAAAAGTGTCCTGAAAGCAAGTCAGCACTTCCAAGCAGCCAAAACATTGGACTGAGCAACTTCCTCTGTGGGATACTGATCAGAGGAGCTTGGAAAAGCTCTTCTGAAGAAAAAAAGAGAAGCATCGGTCTCTGAACCAAGTTTCATTCTGGATAGCCCATAGGCAGAAACTCATGATTACTTGTCCAAAGTAGTTGTGTTTTATGTGCCCTTGTGCAGCTGCTAGTATCCCTTTCCTCACAACAAGAGCATTATATGGTTTTATGAAATGTGAAACCACTTCTGCTTTACAGCACTCACTCTAAAAGAATACCTTGTAATAGAGAAGTGGGTTTTGTCTTCTTCTTTTGAGCCAACACATCAGATTTAATAATTGAGGTATGGTCTCAAAACAGCCCCTTCTGCTCTGGTTTGCCATGACAGAGGCAGCAGCTGGCTCAAGAATAAGGCTTCTGTAAGAAAATTCTAAGTCTTCAAGTGCTATGATGGCCTTGGTATAATAGAAGAGGATTATGAAACCCCAAACCCTTGTTCTTACCCTTGATGTATATTGTTTGTGCTATGTCAGACCGTTTTCTCCCTAGAGGATTCACCATCCAAACCCCTTACCATCATGGCTGAGCCAGGAGGAAACCTGTCACTAAAGGATGCCTTCTGTAACTGCAGGGGTTGGTGATGGGCTTGTTCTTCTCCAGAGGTTTGTTTCCAGTGGCTGTTTCTACATGCCAAGATCAACTCTCTGCTATTTTGGTTTTATGGTGGGGAGACAGATTGCATGCGGTGTGACAGCAGCAATGTGGCCATGAAGATAAAGAGAGGGTCGGTATCAAACATAAACAGTGGCCATAAACACATAAATGCATATTTGGAATGCTTCATGAACTAAGATATACTATAACTAAAACAATAGGAGGGACTCTTTTGTCCTTAAATGGGCCAGAGTTTAATATAAAGTATCTCTGTGTACATTCTGAAGTTCAAGTGTGTGTACAGAGCAGTTTATGGTTCCACAAGAGTCCCTGCACCATCTGAACTTAAGTATGAATTCCCTGGTTGTCTGAAATAGGATATCTGATGGGAAATCTGACAAGAAAGATGACATATTTAAAGGTTAACCAGCAACAGGAAACTTCCTGGGGAAACTTCAATGGCAGGATGCCTGCTCTGTCAGGGTGATAAGATCTGCTCCCTGACTCCATCTGATCCTTTTAACAAAACCAACTCCTGCATAAACACTGTGGACTTTGGCCAACAGGACCTAGGGACCCCTCTTGCACAAGAATCTCACCCAGTTTTATGGGGAAAGTAGAGCACAAACACAGTTTCCTCTTCTTCACGTATTTATAAGCCTAAAATCTGTTTCTGCAGCTTAAAATGCCTGTTACAAATTTTTTTTCCTGACTGTACCATGTGGAAAGGTCAGAACAGATCTAAGTCAAAGAGAGAAAAACACAGGTGAAAGGTGACACAGGGTGATAACTGTCCAGCCAGTGAACAACTGGCAGACCCCAGACCCAAAAATAACTATTGGAGCCAGTACAAAGACTGTAAGGGTATAAAAGCCCAGGGGTTCCTTTGTTTCCTTCTGCAGCCACCCAGGCTGGGCTGTTCCTATTGCTGCACCACTCAATTATCTAATGTTCCCCCCACTGCTGAAATTGGCCTGACACTGTGCTGCAGAAAATCTAGGGTAGAGAAGTTTCCTCAACAATATTGATTTCCGCTTTTGAGCGTTCTATGATTATTTTCTTCGGTTTTTAATAAAGCAGAGATACTCGCGGGCTTGTGGGTCAGGTCTCTGACCAGATTAGAAGTAGCAATGCAAAGAAATGTCCCCTCCGTTCCTCCTTTCGGGTCACGGCAGCCGCGCCGGGAGGAGAGGCCCCGTCCATGCCGACACTAGATGTCAGCCCAAACACACGGCTGCTCCTGCTCCGAGCCGCATACGCCTTCCTGCGGATCCGCGGAGGAGCTGCCCGGGACCCTGGGCTGCGCCAGCAACTTCCCCCGCTGCAGGGAGGGGAGCTGTGGAATTGCAGGGGCCAGGGGGAAAGGAAGGCTGGGCTCCCGCGCCTTTGCACGAAGTCCCTTTTATAAAAACACGATTTATACGAGCCAAAAGGAGCCACGTTTCAAGGAGTGAAAATTTTGACCCGAAGTTCCTGCCCTGTCCCAGGCCTGATGGAAGGCGGCTAACCTGTCCTGGAGACCACCCCTGCACCTTCCCTGCTCCCCGCCTCCCGCAGGCTGGGCTGCCCTGGCGGGTCCTGCCAGGGAGCGCTGACAGCTGCGAGCTTTCACTGCTATTGAGGGGGAAGGCAGCTACCTTGAAGAAGCTACGAGCTGTGTGATCTGAGCTCAGACTGAGATGGGGCACTTAAGGTTTTACAGTGAGTGAAAGCAGTGGCAGGGAAACTGCATTCACCAGGGTACTTTTCACAAGTAGTTGAAAGCTCCATTAGTGTTCTTTCTCCTCGCAGCGCTGCTGTCCCAGAGTGTTTAGCTCACAGACACCAGTTACCAAGGCTGAAACCCTGAGAGAAAAACAGAAATTGCCCAGTGCAAACATCTCATTTCTTCATATTTCCACTCTGTTTGGGGACAGAGGCAATTTCCCCTTCCCTTGTTTAGAAAACAGCCTTCCTTCCCTATTTCCCTCTCATTCTCCCAAACTCACACTCTGGCAGGCCAGCCTGGCAAGGACTACAGGCTGCAGAGATGACATGCCCTTGTGGAATCCAGGGATTAAAGGCTGGCAGTTAGTACCTGCTCCTTCACCTCTATTCCTGCTTTTCCATGCTCTGTTTTTTTAAAATATGCGTGAGAGTTTCTCTGCCCAGTGCCTGTCTTTCCTTCTGCCCTGTTATGCAATGAGAGGCATTCAGAAATCACCCAGGCAAACCCCAGCTGAGTTGCAGCTCCCTAGGGTGCAGTGTATTTCCCATATGCTTGTTTGGGACACCCCTGGCCTGGCAAGGGCTCACCATAGCAGGGATGAGGTTCCTGCATCTGAACTGGCTGGCACAGAAAGGGCTCAGGCATTCCTGCACCCAGGCCTCCTGCCTCCTTGGTGAATCTGCCCCTCATGGAGACAAACCTAGAGAGACCTTCAAGCTCTGGCACTTTTAAAAATACCTCTTCTTTCAATTAATGGATTTTCAGCAAAGCAAGTGCAAACAATTCTGGGTCAAAAGAACAAGTATTTAAGCTGCTCCAGCCTGGTATCCTGCAGTAGGTAGCCTGTTCTGCTGGCTTAGCTGCTAGGTAAGATGTGTTTCATTGTCTGAACCGCTTCCTTAAAGAACAACTACATGAATGGTGGATAAAATTTGTTCTTGGTTATGACTGGGAGAAAGAAAGAGCACAGTAGCACAAACAACCACATGCACTAATTTGAGCAGTGACTCTTCAGCCACTGCTCCTTGGGTCAGCCGTGGCAAGGCTGGGTTGCAGGCAGCCCGTGTGGAAAAGTGCGTGTGACGCCAGGCAGAAGGGGTACTTGGATTTCATTGGCTTGACATCATGCCTTTCCATGGTCTGATTTTTTTATTTTTCATTTCCTTTGCGAAGCTCTGCTCCTGGCCTGGATCCTGGCAGCACTTCATTACACAACAACAGTTGCCATGGCCACTGAAGTGGAGGCAGCAAACAGCGCTGCTGCAGCGCTGGCGGGAGCTGCCGCGGCTTCCCGGGCACACGGATTCACGGTGCATGGGGAGGGGGTGCGTGGGTGTGCAGGTGCATGCATGCACTGGTGCATGAATGCATGGGGGTGGCAGTGCAGAGGTGCAAGGGCAGACATCCTCCTGGGGGCCCAGCATCCCCCTGATCACTGGCAGCCATGAGCATCCCACAAAGGGCCACAAGCCAGGAGCAAGCCATGCCTCACAGAAAAGCTCTGATGTGAATGGGCTGAAAAATTTTGCACGGGCTCAGTATGGGCATCTGCAACTTTGTGCCTGCTTTAGGAACAGGTGTGAGTGCTGGGAAGGGAAGGGGTGGAGCTGCAATGATGCTTGACACGCTGCCAGCTCTCTGTGCATGTGCAAGTCATGAAGATGATGAAGCAAAAGCCGGCACCCAGGAGTTCAAGGAATGGGCTTCTCTGAAGAGGCAGCCCACCCCTCCTGTTGTCCTCTCTTCTGCTGTGAAGGAGTGGGAGAGATCATCTGAAATTGCTGGGGCTCACTGGTCTGTCGATTCACTGCGGGTAATTCAGCCACAGAGGAGAGCAGTGCCCAGCAGCTGCTGCCCAGGCAGCTGTAAGGAGCAAGTGAAGTCGTGTCCAGGGCATACTGGAGAGGTACTCAAAAGAGGGCTTCTTGTGTGGGGCACCAGATCGAGGTGTTTGCTTTTGTTACCTCACCTCCACTCAGATTTATGGATGGCTCCCACAGAGGAGCTGCTGCTGGGATTTACTCACAGCAAAAAGATCTTGCTGGGGTAGCTCTGGAAATTGCCAACCACTGTTTCCTCTTCATCCCTGCACTGCTGGAAATATTGGGATAGGATCAATGGCAACAGACCTGCACTGGCCACCCAAGCTCACCCAAGTTTGGTGTGCAGTTCTAGCCTGGAAGAAGTGAGGATTTAAATCCAAATCCACCACGCTGTGGGCTGCCAGTGGAGGGGAGGCTGGCACTGCCTGTCTTGTTTCTGCCCCTGTTAAAGCTGAGATGCAAGAAAAAGATCTGGTAACTTAAATCAGTGCAGTGAGACCAGCTAGTGTTAATTTTGCAGAACTCTTTGTTACTCATGGTACATTCATTTTGTTTATATTCTGTTCTATAAAACTAAATAGTTCCTCTCTCAGTGGTTTTATACTCTGTAAAGAGCTCTAGCACATTTCTCATCCCATTTTACATTTGTTTGCTTGTTTCTCAAGCCAGTTCTTCCAGTGTCTCCTAAATCATGTCTACTGTTGTTTGAATCCCTTCCAGTTTCTTGCCATCTGCTCAGTGCCAAAGTGAACAAAATATTCATGGCTCATAGCAATGTCCACTATGACACAGAAACAGGAGCCTTGTGCATCTGAATTTTTGGGTGTCCCCAGTCAAATAACATAAAGATTAATGCATTGATCTTTGTGCCTATAGTGACTGTACTATTTTATGCTTTTAACTTACAACAAATACATAGGATTTCCTTGAGTTAGATTGTAAATCCTCCCCTCCCCTCTCCTTCCCCAGCCTTCCCTGCCTGAACCGCCACCTTCCCCTCCCCTCATCTTCCTCTCCCCCTTTCCCTCCCCTCCCTTCCCACCCATTCTTTTCCTGGAATCCAGGACTTGCACTTGTTTTGAGTTAAGAACCCACAAAGGCAAAACTTCAGACCTTAGCTCATTGCCTGTTATGCCATTCCTGGTCTCTGCAGCATGATCCCTTACTTGGGCAGTGGTGTTGTGCTCTGCAGTCTCTTCATTGTAACACTTCTTCATGGCTTCAGACATACAGTGCCCTCAAATCTATCTCTGACCTCTGTGCTTCAAAATTCCATGTGGACCTTTCAGTTGTTCTGGACTCAGATGGGGTCCTGGTTTGTTACATTTGATCTTTATTTTGTTGTCAGAGTCCCAAGAGAAGCTGTGCCCCTTACAAAATCCTGAGCAAACCACTCTTTTGATGTGTCTTCAATTACATTCTGCTCTTCTCAGATGTCCTTAACATAATGTTCATGAAAATCAACCTAGCTGATCTTACCATTCACCATTAATTCCTGGGAACTGTGAAAATCACTTTTTCCTTTAATCCAAGAGTGAGAATTCTCCCCAGGCTTTCTGCCTAGTCACATGTCCCATTGTCTTGTGAGAAACCTGCTTCAGAGCAAGACAGCCTGTTGGCAGGCTCCTGATCACCAGAGCACCTTTCCTGGAGGATGAAACAAAGCCTCCAGGCATCACTGCTCTTACTGCACTCAGCTTGGTCGTCTTCTCAGCTGTAGATGAAGCTCCTCAGCCACACCAACCTTCACAATGGCGTGTCAGCTTTTGGCACACCTTGTGGCAGGGAAAGGCTGACCCATCAGAGGCAGCAGCTTGGAGCAGTCCCTTCAACACACACTGAGCAGAAGCTCCAGATTTTGCTTTTGTGGTAGTCTTGGGTTTCACAGCTGTTGCAGGACCAGGCAGAATTCTCTGTAAATGCTACTGTTTGCTGTGTCTAATTTATTTCACAGCAAATGAAAGTGCACATGATAGTTATCCCTTGCCTCAGAGAGTAATGTCGATTCTTAAGCCTTTCCCTCACTTAGCCAAGACTTTGCCCCTCTGCTGCTTTAAATATGACATTTTTCTCTGAGGTAGGTGACTTTACAGCTCTGCTGGCTAACCTTGGTGAAAACCTTTTCCCAGAAGTTTGGTGATGATTCACTGGCATTATCCAGAACACAGATTCTCCTGTTTAAGCAACTCACACAATTTCTGTCAGCAGCATGTCTGAACACCAAAAATTGCCAAGTGATGACAAGCCCAAGAAGGGCTGGTGTTGGCAGAGCAAAGTTTTTTCCTGTCATGTTGAGGTTACAGGTACTTTAGTGTGTCTCTTCTGGATGCACAGCTGTAGATCCCCTCAGGAAGCACCTCTTTTCCCCCGGTAAGATCATATCAGAAAGAAGTATTGATCAGAATAACAGTGAAAAGATTAAAGCTGAATTGCAGAGCAGGGTGTTGAAAGAAGCCTCAAGTGAACTTCTGTGTCTGTATTCAGGTCCTGCAGTCTTCTGCTCTTGTTTCTTCCTGTCTTCAGCTCTGCAAGTGGAAGTGAGGTTCAGTGCAAACATTAGACACTTTGTTCCACATATAGCCTCGCATGTAGGTGGGGAAGGGGCCAGGGATGAATTTGTTCTCTTCTTGTCGCTATAAACAGCCTGAACATCTTGCAGCTGTCAGAGCAGAGACCATAACATCTCATAAACCATCTGCAAACCTTTCTGTGATACGGAAGGTACAAAGAACAGGCAGTGTCTGTGAGTTGTTCTCATTAAACCCTGTGACTCAAGTCAGTGTGATGCAAACTCCAATTTTTCTAAACTGTATACTGGTTTTGGTGTATGCCAGTGGGTAATGGAGTAGTCTCACACTTGCATGGCAAAACCAAGTTCTCTCTGATAACCTTCCCATGGGGACATGCATTGTGAGAATGATCTTAACACTCTCAGCCTGTTAGGGAACTGTAAGACGTCCTTGGACTATGGGACAGTAACTTGGTTTCTGCAAAAGTTGAGCACCACAGCCTGAAAACAGAAATGATAAAAGTGCTTTGGTGGAGAGGGGGATGGAAATGCCCCCACCTCAGGGCAGCCATACCTGATTCTTCCTTACACCTTATCTGAGGACTCTTGGAGAGGAGTTCTTGGTGCTGGAGCTGTTTCTTCTCATCAGTATCATATAATTCATTTCTGCATACTCTGGTCCAGACCATGGCACACCTGCTTTGCCTCTATAATCCACTTTGTCAAAGAGCTTGCAGGAATGCAGGTCCCTGTGCTTCTTTTTTCCCTGTACCCTTTTTTCAAAGATAAATTCCCACTCCAGAACACAGGTGAAATGAACCCACGGCAGCAGCTTCACTGGCACTCTTCATCGTCTCCGAGCTCTCGGAGCGCAGTGCTAACATCAGACTTTTAGCCCTGCCCAAAGCAGGTTTTTCACTTTCTGAGGCATGCAGTGACTTTTCAGCAAGGTTTTCTGCATGGCTTGTACTTTCTAAGAAAGGAGCTGAAGCGAAGCCCAACAGTCAAGAAGAAACTCCGCTTACCTGCCCCAGGGACAGCTGGCGCTATGTACATGCCCGGAAAAAATCCCTGCAGGTCAGACAGAGATGTAAAACCCCATCAAACCACTTGAGAGAGGGAGTGAGAGGTTTTTCACATGCACAACTTGGATGAGATCTCTTTTAAACTTAGCTGAAATGAAAGGAGGGTGGGGAGTTTTTTTTATTGCTACTAGAAGCATTTTTCAGTCTGACCTAAAAATGACATTAAACTCCAACCTCAAAGTAGTTTATTTACAGGCTTGAGTTTAAAGAAATCTCTATGTGAGGGGGAGAGGTTATTCCTCAGCCAGTAGGCAGAACTGGAGCTGGGGGCTGGCTGGTGGTTCTGGCTCCTTAGGTATGAATTAGGTGGGATTGCTGTTGGCAACTACAGCCAAGAGTAAATATTTGGGTGTGGGAGCCATAACTAGGCATGTCATCTAACCAGTTGTAAGCTGGGTCTGGACATCAGAAAATAAGAGATTTGATATCTATCTTCCCATAATACCAGAGGGATACAACTGCTTTAAAAATTTATTAAAAGTCAGCATGACAACATGCTTGGAAAGCTAAAGAACTACTGGTCCAATTGGATAGAAACATACAGATATGAGCAAGAGCATTTACAGTTATGGTCCTGGAAAAAATCTAGTCTTCAATAAGATTAATTAGTCCTTCTATTTATGAAATTTCCAGGATTATATTACATGGCAAATCTTTTATTTTCCTCTCCTGCATTTACTACATACCCAGTATAATTCAAATATTGCTATGCTAACAAGTTTGTTTAGCATTATTGGATGTAATCCTCTCCTTATTTCAGTACACAGGAGGGAACTCAAGACTTTTAGAACAAGTCATACAGGAACCTTCTACAGTGTATAATAAAATACAATGTCTGGTAAGAAACTAAAATTTTCACCACCTCCAGAAAAGAACAATGTGTGATCTCCTCATGTGAACCAGCTGCCTCTGAGTCCTGCAGCTCTCTCTCAGTAAGACCAGTGCCACCAGTACCAGCCCACTTGCCGTAGTGGTGCTGGTTCTGACAAGCCAGTATGCTACCAAGCACAAAGATATGCATTTAATGCTCAACACATGAGAATTTCCATTAGACCAAGGATGTGCTGAAATGATTTGGTGGACTGTAAGAAAGTTTGGTGGAAGTGATTTTAAATCCTCTATTTTAATAAATGCACCTTTATAAGAGGCAACTTGGCAATTACGTAGTGTGTCTCCACACCTCTTTTGGTAGTGGGCAGCTAATTTTAAAGCTTTGCTCTGTTGTTCAGTTTCTTTTTTCACACTGGGCCACATAAATGAAGAGAACATTTAAATAATTTTAGTTCCTGTATAAAGTTACTGTGGCTGACCTTTCACTGAACTAATAATAAGTTTGGAGTTTTGGACTGATATACTCTAATGTCTATACCAACTAAAGGGAAAGAGTTCCAGGGTAATATCTACACCTGATGAAAACAAATCAGTGCCATTTTCCACATATACTTTCATTTAAGTGGAGGTAAAACTCTGTAAGAACAAGGCTCCAGGGCCCTCAGCTGAACACACAGCAGATGAAACAGGTTATAACCCACGAGGTGCTGCCCCAAAATTGTGGGGTTGGAGTCCCACCATGCTCACAGAGGCACCATCATCCCTGCCATGCCTGGCTGCCTATGTCTCTCTGTGTTCATGTGTTTACATTTCCCTTTAAATTTACCTGCAGCTCTGATTTTCTAGTTTTAACATACTTTGTTTTGATAGACAATTGCTACAGTCCTGTAATATGTTTTACTTGGAGTTTATTAATCTGCTGCCAGCTATAATTCCATCTTAGCCTAGTTTTGTCTAAGAACTATTAAATGTTTTCTTATTCCCAGAGCAACAGATGAGAATATCATCCCAAGGATAGGAAGCTTATCAAGTGCCCAGGACAATACTTTTCATGATATTTCAAGAAACTCTTTATCCTGAGTCTCTCTGAGAGGAGACACGGCTTTTTGAGCCCTGGATCACACTGAAGTTTTACTTCATGGAAGTTATGGGGGAGCATGCCATAGTTGTAATTTATTTTCCCATGGAAATTGTAACTCTGGGCATCTTTCATGGATTAGTCATACACACTACAGAACAATGCTTGTGGTTACTCTATTTTGCATTCTGAAAAAAAAAAAAAATTACTTCTTTTGATCAAAATTGGTTTTGACCACATCTGGGAGATGCAATGATGAAACAAGAGGAAATATCAGGGTCCTTTTCACACTGGAGCAGAGTTGGCAAGTGCCTGGTGATACCTGTGAGTTCACTGGTACCTGCTAACATGTCTTCCTAGAGTTTAATAGGATTTCAAGCTAAATTTACACTAGAATTGATGCTAAAATCTTCCTGACTTGCCATTCAACCTTACCACCCACCCACTTTTGAAAGTCCTTCTGGGTGTGAGTTCCCATTATGCTGCTCTCAGCCTTCACAAGTGAAAATTGTATGAACCATTCATCTGAAGATCAGGCCCACACTTCTACTGTGCCAGAGTTTTCTGAGGGATGCAGGCACAGAAAAATAGTCAAGGTGCTATTTCTTTTTTGGGCTAGGGTAAGTATGTGATATGTCATACTAACCACAGTGGGTGTAGAAAGCTGCAGCTACTTTCGTCTAATGCTTCCCCAGTAAGTCAGAAACTAAGGCTTTAATATTTTTTTGCTAAATTTCACTCTAGAAGTAGTCTGAGATTTCCCTCCTCATTAGAAGACACCAAGAGAATGTTTGATATAATGCCAGCTGGTAATTAATACAAATAAGTGACAGGAAAAATGGAGCTGAAAGAGTTGCACAGAATCAAGCTGTGCCTTCATAGACTGTAGCATGGGAACTGCTCACTCTGAGGTTAGGAAGTTCAACAGCCTTTGCTAAAAACAGTCCCTTTTATTTAACTTTCACTTCTTCTCTCAGTTTTGGCATGATGTGACTCCAAAGAGAAGTTCCCGTTTCCTTTCTCTCCCCCTTCCATTCAGCAGGGCTGTGCAAAGGGCTGCTGGCGGGCGAGGGAGGCGGGCGGGCTCTGCCTGTCCCTGTGCCGTCCAGGCCCGGGCAGCCCCGCGCCGGGCGGTACCAGGCCCGGGTGTCGCAGGGAGCCGGCCCCACTCCCCAGACCTGTGCTGCCTTGCCCCGGGGCCACTTGTGAGCACACAGCCCCGGAATCAGCTGCTGTTCAGCCTGCTGCTTCTCACTGCCGGTCCCCAGGGCCACAGGGAACGCCAGGCTGGGCACACACACCGTGGGCACCCCGGCTCAGCACACCTGCAAAGCGCTGGGTGGAGGCTGAAGGCGAGAGTGGGAACTCCCCACATTCCTCAGTGATTCCTGTGCAACAAAACAGCACCTCAGCCACGGCTGCTATGAAATCGTCAAGTGCTGGTGAGGCAATGAGATGAAATACATCTCCTGGTTAAAACTGATTACCTGTGTTTATTTCTGTGAATAAGAAGAGAAAAAGAATTGGATTCTGCCAGGTTTTTGGAGAAGCAGGTGGCATAGCAATTAGTAAATCCTGCTCAAAAGCTTCTCGGCCCAGTGGCCACTTTCACCCAAGAAGGAAAGAAAGGGGAGCCAAAGGGAAGGACAGAGAAACAGTTTTACTTTCCTCTCCTCCCCCTTCCCATCCCTGTCAAGTCTAGGCTTTTGGCTAAAGCTTGTAAGACTCCCCAGGTACAGGGTGCCATGTACGGCCCCTGACCGACAGCGGCACTTGTCTCCAGGCTGGTTTTGTCACCTTCTCTTTTATCTCTGCTTTTTATCAAGCAGTAAAACATGAAGACACCCTGCTGCCCTTTGCACTGCAAGGACAGCCTGTGTGCAGGCACGTGTATGCACAGGCATGAGCCTGAGTGCCCCTGGGCTGCCAGGGGAAGGGGATGCAGGCTGCAGCCACCCCACAGGCTGGGAGGGATGCTCAGCACACAGAGAGCTGAGCACAGGGCTTTCTGAACCAGGCAAAGTGGGACAGAGCTGCGGCCAAGTGTCCTGCAATTCCCCCTCACTGCAGAAACAGATCCTTTCTTAAGCACCTGCTTCCTCTTTGAAAGAAAGCAACGCTCCTCAGTGAAAACCAGGCAACGGTCTGAAAGAAAAGCTGCTCTAAAAACCTCAAATATAGGTTTGTTCATTGCACACAATGGGCTTTCTTCTCTTTGCACGGTTGGAGGTACAGATGTGTGAGACATTTGCACGTGCTGTCTCTCTGCAGAGCGCTTAGCCCATGGCTGGGCAGGGAGCACGATGGCAGGCAGCTCTGGCACGGCTTACACAGTGCCTCATGCTCTGCTGCTCCAGTTTGAAGGCACTGCTCAGGCCAGCAGGACTCCCAGCCTCAGCAGTGCTTCCTCCAACACGCCTTTTGTACAGCCCCCACACACCTGGCACCGCACTGGTTCGCCAGCTGCTGGGTTTACCCTCCCAGTGTGGTCATGCTGCTGAAGTCCATGCCATGGGTGCCTTAAGCAGTGGTCAGCCCCTGCTCAGGCTGGTGCCCTGGGAAGTCATCAGGGCCACAGTGCTGTGGTGCCCTGCACACCCCCAAGCCCCCCTCTCCTGGGAGCACTGCTGAGGAATGGCAATGTCCATTTGGTCACCCAGTGAGCAGTTAAACCCCATTGGTGTAGGTCTCATCTGGGCTCCTGCAGAGGTGGGACCAGTAATGTGTGCCCAGAGAGTGTCACTGAACACTGCCACTTGCTAATGTGTTTGTCTGGGTAACTGAGATTTAACATGTGCCCAAACCATGTGAATGCCTGGTTCTGGGAAATGTGAGCATTTAGGGCATGTCTCCACTTTCCTGGCCTGTATATCTGACAAAATCAGAATGCTTGTTTTATGGTTAAATTATCAGGCAATTGCTCTGAAGCAGTTGAAGAGCAGTACTTTTTTACACAACATGTATCTGGATGAAGAAACTCGTTGCCAGGGAATATCAGAGTGCCCATTTGTACAAAGTGTGTCCATTGGGATTCAATAGTCATTTAGATACAACCTCCAGCTCACAAACTCTTCAAAATGCTGATTAGCAAATGGTGGAGGGATTTATGGAGAACAAATCCACTCTGGCAAGGCAAATTCACTTGCCCTGGCTCCAATAATCTTGTCCAGATACTTATCCAAAATCTTGGAGACAGGATATCGGTCCATTCAGGCCAGCAATCTGACGCACATCCCTGTCCTCCTGTTGTAAAAACTGCCTCATGGCTGTAATAATTAATCAGCTGGAAACAGCCCAAGCCCAAAGAACAATGTCATGGCACTGAGTACATATTTACTCAGTCAGGGAAAGCAATGAAAAAAGGAGTTTCACTCCAAGCAGAGCAGAAACACCTACCAGAGATATACAAAAGCAGAATGAAAGTGCAAGTCTCAGTGGAAGATGTGGTTGGACTTTTGCAAAACTGCTGTCCAGTTGTGACAAAAATGGAGTTGAGCTCAATGCTGTTGGGTAGTATTGCCCATCTGACAGTAACTGCACACATATTTGCAGGGGACACACAGTTTGGCAGGACTTTAAATAGAAATGGGGTCAGAGAGGAATGCTGTTTCATTTTTTTTTAAATTTCTGAAGTATTTACACAGTTTTACTTGTAAGCATGAAGGTAGGCAGCTTGGGAACAAGGTGAACAAGCAGAGAAGATAGACAGCGTGGGGTTCCCATTGGAGAAACAATCAAGTATGAGTTTCAAAACTGCAGCAAAAGCAGCTACTGGCATTTTCTGGATGTGTAAGAAGGTGTGCATATTGTCAGCTGAAGGACATTACTGACTGAATGAAGGACTCCACTTTGTGAAAGTTGCTGCTGCTACACTAAGGAGCTTGAAAAGATCTTCAAACCAAGCTGAAGGCTATGGACACTACTAAGAGTAAGGTCTTCATCAATTTGGCCTCTGCCAAAAGTCCAGAAGAATTGGCCTCAATCAATGCATATAAATTTTATCATGCAGATAAAATTGTCAGCATAAATTTGACACAAATTTTTACCCAAGAAAATTTTTACCCTTTCAAGAAAGTGAGTCCCTACACTTTTCAAACTGACACAGCATTCAGAAGGGTAACCTGAGCTTTGGCCAAGCAGACCTGGTTTGCTGCAGGGAGGGCTGTCCAGGAAAAATGCAATTGGCTTGTGAGTAACAGCCGTTCCCAGAGCCTGAGGCCTCTGGACATCAGGGTGTGGCCATTCAGGCCCTGCACCCCTGACACAGAGGTACCCCAGAGGTACCTGGAGGATATAATTGGTGTCTCTGTCCTAACAAGGGACTTGAGGGGTCAGTTAGCACATATTGAGGGATACACAACATGAGAGCTGTTGTAGCTCCAAGGGACAAACCACGTTCCTGTCTCCAGATCAACAAAAGCCATTGGAAAAGC
This sequence comes from Notiomystis cincta, assembly GCA_013398075.1. NCBI lineage: Eukaryota > Metazoa > Chordata > Aves > Passeriformes > Notiomystidae > Notiomystis > Notiomystis cincta. The sequence continues at coordinate 172,046 of VZRX01021880.1, forward strand.
AGCAGAGGTGCTGGGCAGCACATCCTTCCCCAGATCCCATGACAGCACATCTCTAGAAACCCTCCAGCGCACTTTCCTCCATCCTTGGTCTCCAGCAGGGTTCAGATGCATTTGGGGGCTTTGGAGCCATACCTGATGGCTGTACCTCATGGCCTTCACCTCTTCCACTGGGGGCAACTGGCTCGGGGCAGGCAGTTTGCTCTTCTTCCCACTGCTCTCAAAGCTGAAGCCTATCTTTGTAACAACTTGCTTCAAGTTAGCACATGAAGAAACATCCAAAGGAGGACCAAAATAACCCAGGCAGCTTCATGCTGCTGAGAGCAGGCTTTCTTTTGTAAGGCAATCGAGTGGCTTGGCATTGTGTGTCATTTAGCACAGGGGGAAAAAAGCACCTCTTGTCTGGAGGGTGCCAGGCACTGCTGGCCAGCGTGCACCTGGCCACGGGCACCAGCTCCCAGCGCGCCGCGGCTGCTCGTGCTGCTGCCGGGGGAAGGGAAGCCAGGGCACATCCTGTTGGCTTCACCTGGAGTGACCCAGCTGGGACATTGTTTCAGCTTGGCAGGACCATGGTGATTATGTGTGCAGAGAGCGAGAGGGATCATACTTCCAGTGAAGTGGCCTTGGGTAGCACTGTCCTGCACCTGAGTGCTCTGAGTCTGAGAGCAGCGAGAAGCCTCTTTACACGAGAAGATGTGTTTGGTTAATTAGAGCATCTAAATAAAAATCACATCACCCTGACTTACTGGGATGGATGTTCCTTTAGCTAATCCCCTTTTTTTACTTCATCCAGGCTATGTTACCTCAAATTAGCATTTGCTGCAGACAGTCAGAGTGGATCAGTGGGATGGGATAACTTGTTCCTGCAGCTAAGCCTGCAGTGAACTTGATTTAGTATCATCTGTCTGATTTTAAAGACCTTATTCAGATGGAAACTTAAGAGATTTAAGTAAAACTATTTAGAACCCAGCTAACCAGATTCCATGAATAAACGTGGACTTGCCATAAATGTAATTCCCTACCATTTATCGTGCTGCTCTGGTTTGTTCAGCATGCCAAAGAAGAGACTGCAGTAGTCTACAATTTCCTTGTGAGGGGAAGCAGAGTCAGGCAGTGATGTCTTCTCTGTGGTGCCCAGTGACAGGACCAAAGGGAGTGGCAGGAAGCTGTGTCAGGAAAGGTTTAGGTTGAATATCAGGAAAAGTGGAACCACCACTTGTGGTTGGGCACTGAACAGGCTCCCCAGGGAAGTGGTCACAGCATCAGGCTGGCAGAGTTCAAGAAGGGGTGGAACAATGACCTCAGGGCAAAAGTGGAACCACCAGAGGGTGGTTGGGCACTGAACAGGCTCCCCAGGGAAGTGGTCACAGCATCAGGCTGGCAGAGTTCAAGAAGTGTTTGAACAATGCTCTCAGGCACAGGGTGTGACTCTTGGGGCTGTCCTGTGCAGGGCCAGGAGTTGGATTTCAATGATCCTGATGGGTCACTTCAACCTCAGGAGATTCTATTATTCCATATAATTAATTTTAAGGAATTCCATTTAGAAGAACCCTTTGAAATACCCATGAAGAAGTCTTGTATGAGCTTTGCTCGTGCTCATCATTTACATATTCCCTGTAAATTTTCCTCTACCAATAAATATCAAATGCTCATAAAGTCTCTCCAAACAGTAGTCACCAGAGCAGCAATATTCTCCCAAAATGCACTGAGCCATGGCACTGTAAGGCCTTCCAGCAAAACAGGAATTATCTCATTTTCTCCAGCAAATTATGGCAAATGCCAAAGGAAGCTGCAAAAAGTGCAAATACAAGGATGAGTCACGCCGCATGTGCCGGGGCGGCGGAAGCCTTCAGGAAAATGGCTTTTAGGGAAGGACATTCTGAAGGGAGTCATCTGCAGGGTGCTCTGCCCTCATGCCAGCAGGGATGTGGCTGTGCTCAGTGGGATACCACAGCACCCCAGGGGAAGGGCAGCAGCACCAAAGGCACGCAGGCTGTGTGGGTGGGCGGTGGGTGGGTGCACACCCCCCAATCTCTGCTCTATTTGCAGCACTGGGAGGAGCAAGGCAGTGTCTGGGGCAGGGAAAAGTCCCACTTTCTCTCAGGGCTGCCCCATGCCATGTTTTATGTAATCCATGTGAATTGGTTTATTCTCTTCCATCATGTGGCTGTCTGCTGGAGGCAAAAAGGCTTAGGTGGCACAATGGGCAATTCTGGCCCAAATCCAAGACAGAGTCTCCTCCTAAGTACTGTGAAGAAAATCAACTCTACCCCAGCTGAAACCAGCATATTCTCCACTCCTTATTCCACACCATTTATATCATACTTAGGTCCCACAGTATCCAATACATCCTGATTAACAACCACCACCTTCCCATCCTTCAATAAAATACAGATATATCATTCCCTTAGGATCACCCCTGCAAAATGTCAATAAAATGTCCATAAGTGTCCACAAAATGTCCATTAAATTAATTTAGTCCAAGACTTTGGCCCCAGCCAAAACCATCACACTGCCCTAAGGGTGGTACAGCATCAAAGTATTCCTTACAAATACCCAGAGCACTGCTGGAGGCTGCTTAGGAGAGGATGAAAGCACCAAGTCATACAGCTGGAGAAAATTGGAGGGTGGGGTGATGGGGGTTGGCAGGGCCCTACAGACTGATGGGGGAAGAGGGCAGGAAGGCAGCCAGGGAGGAGGGATAAAATTCCACCAGACTGGAAAGGATGCAGACTGGATGCAGACTTCAGCTGCAGGAGTCACACAGTGCACATATGAAATGGCTAAAGAAACCAAAGATGTGAAAGGAAGCCAAATGGAAAACAAAAATGAAGGCACATGGGGCTGGGCTGGGCTGCAGCAGCCCCACAGATACCCAGGTGGCTGAAAGTGCAGACAAATGCCATGGCCACCTGGAAGCTCGACACAGCCTGCTGGGGCACCAAGACTGACCCACCACGGGCACTAAAACACCTTTAACAGTCATCAGCTCTCCAGGGCTTGCACCAGAAACAAACCCACACCCCTGTTTATACATCTGTGTTTTCTTGCCCTCAATAGAACCGTGTTCAGAAAAGTATCCCATCTGCAGGATCTGACGGACCTGTGCCTTGTCACGTGCAACAGGAACAAAAAATGGCCTTTAAAATGTTACAGTGACTTGTGTGGCAGTAATTCTTTAAGTTCTTTTAAAAAAAAAAGACAAAAAAAGAAAAGTTGCCTGAGAGTAAAAATACTACTGAAAACTGAAACTTGACAACATTGACTGTGAAAGATAACATCTTTAAACAGGCACATAGCACCCACCCAACTTCCTGCTGCTCCCCCATGTTTCAGGGTAGAAACTGTGAGGGGTTAATAATGCAGCACCCTGGCAAATCCTATCCTGCTTCGTGGGTTTGGACACCTTAAAAGTTCACATTATCATCAGAAACAGGCTGGAGAAACATACACAAAGGCATTAACTTTAAAGGGCAGGATGAGGTGTATAAATCAGCTGAGAAACTGTACCTCAAAAGAGTGGAGGGAATGAAGGCAGTACCATAGCAGGTGCTATCAAGTGTTCTCCAGAGAAGAGCTACAGCACAGAGGTCTGAGAGAGGTGCTCCTTGCAAAATTAAAATAAAAACGGTGACTTGGATTCCTCTCCAGTGTCTCTCCACCAATATTAGCCTGTATAAAACAAGGAGCTATTTCCACTGACATTTCACCTTCTGACACCAGTCCAAAATTAGCTCAGAACACAAATTCACCAAGGAGGCTGGGCAGTGCTTGGAGTTGCAGCAGTGAGAAGCTTGGCAACACCTTTTAGCTGCTGCTGAATTATTTAGACCATGGGTGTGTAATTGAGAGCAGAACTAGCCCAGAGGAGCTACCTATCATCAGCTACTCATCAATAAATAACACACCAAACTTTGATAAGACTTCCTGTACCCTTCCTGAGTTATTTAAAGCTGCCACAAACAGAAAAAAGCTCTTTGAAGAGCTGTAATATACCATAGTTGAATTTCATGCATCCCAACCCTTTGTGCAACTGCCTTTGCCTCCTCAGAAAGTCTGGGGTCCTGAGCAAGGCAGCATTTGTGGTCCCCATGGTTTCCTTCCTCCCCTCTACTATTTTCATTATTGTTGACAGAAACATTGTGCACCTGCTGCTGTTACTGCAGAGGTGGAAATCCCCCTCAAAGCACTCACCAGAAAGGTCATTGAGCTGTTCCTTCTGCTGTAGCCTCAGCAGGGAGACAGTGCACCCTCTCTGGCTTAAGAAACACCCACACATGTGCCAGCAATCCCCTCAGTAGCCCCTTGTAATAAATCCAGTCGGCAAAAGTAATTAACAGACTGCAAAAGCAGCAGGGATAGAGCTAACCTGGCCTGCCACCTGCACTGCCAAGTGGGATGGTGCCAGAAGGGGCACGGGGCAGGGAGTGTTTCTCTGAGGCATCTAAGGATGTGAGGTGGGTGTCCTGGGCCCCAGCCCTCGTCCACCCCCTTCCAAGGCCACTGTCACACAGCCCCATACCATGGCTGCCTCTTGGCTCCCCTGCCAGGTGTCTGACCCAAGCTAGGGACAGGTAGGGAGAAGCTGGAGCAAAGGATATGTAGCAGTGCCTGTTCTCAATTTGGGTGAAGCCCCAGCTGCAAGCAGAAGGGGAGAGAAAGAAGAGAGAGACACATCTTGGGTGAGAGTTGGTTTTTGCTGGCCCAGGCAGAAACCCTTTAGCAAACCTGGTGACTCCAAGGAGCCCTGAGGAAAGCCAGAGCATGCACTGGCACAGACAATTTTCACACTTCCTACAGACACCTCCTTGTCCCATTTATCCCAATGCAAAGTGGATATATTTTGCAGTCCTGTGGGGAGGAGATATTCAGGTTAGCATAGCTACTGCCTCCCAGGGGCTCCCAACAAAGGGGCAATGCATCAGGCTGTACACCACACTTCCCCACCTGCCTGGATGGTGATGTATGCAGGCAGGGGAGGGAGTGGGGTGGCCAGTGGAGATGTGCAAACGGGAACCAAGGCCTGCCCTACCTGCTGGGAAAAAAAAGAGTAAGGGCTGGGTCCAGGGGAATTTTGAGCTGACTCACCTAGAGAAATTTTGAATGGGATTTGAATATCTTTGTGTGTGAAGATATTGCCAGGTTCCAGGAGGACGTCCAGCAGGAACCTTGACTGTAACATTATGTGACTCATAAGCACACCTGGATAAACTTATGCTTGGGAACATTCATTCTTTTTTTTTTCATGCTCTCCCTCATTTTTCCCATTACTTCACTTGAGTTATGGAAAGGGTAATCCTACCTTCACAGGAGTCCTTCTGTAGTAGTCTTGACACCTTCCAAACCAAGAAAAAGAAATTATAATCATTCATAAATTCTCCTGCAAAAAAAATGGACATACCTGGTCTTAGCTTTCCTGGGCAAGGGAATAGATCCAGCCCAGCTTCCCTTAACTGCTTTCTCTGTAAGTTCATCTCCTACACACAGGTATATATATTCCTCCTACAGAAATACCATCTACCTCGAGGCATCATCCACTCAATAAACTATCTATGTATGGGATGGGAGCAGAGGAGTGTGTAAAATTAACCTCATGGCTTCTTTCAGACTTGCATCTTTTAATTCCCCAAGACCCTGTACATGGCCTCTTTTTCTGCTCATGTGGCAGATAAATATTCTTCAGTTCCTTCTCCAAGTGAGGGTAGGCTAGCTTCAGGTGATTCTGAAAAGTGTGAGAAACACAAGCTCAGGTGATGGGTATTGCCAATATTTGAGGGCAAAGTCATCCATAGTAAGAGGAGTGTGATTCCCCTTTGGTAAATCTGCAAGGAGAGGAGGAGCCTGTGCTAAGATTTATTTTTCCTAAATGCTGCCATTCCTCACTTTTTCTCAGACTTCAAACCAGCTCTCTGTGGTTGCAGATAACCTCATGCAGCCAGATACTCAGCTGATAACACGGGTAGACTTCAGCTCTGTAGACTAAACCTCTGATCTACGAAGGATATGAGACATCATCAGGCTGGACCACATCAGCCTGTGCCCCTCCCTGCCTCAAACTGTTCTACAACTAAACATGTCCTACTGATTAGAAGTTCCTAAGAATTTGAGAAAACAAGGATAGAAAAGACAGCTCTCATTAGGGCCTCACTGAGGAAGAGTTGCTGTGTAAGTAACCCTTCACTAGAAAGTTCATAAGGACACGGGGAGGTGAGAGAGAGGGAGGCTGTATGAGTGCCATAATCTAAACAGTGAAGGTTCAGGAATACCCTCATCCCAGGAAACAACTTTAAACACAGCCCAGATCCCAGGAAAATCTATCTTCTCTAGTTCTGCTACTCCCCTGATGACTTCTACTTTGTGGACATCCCTTTTGAGGGGATCAGACTTTGCCAGAGACATTGGTATCAGAGCTCTTTGCTAGCTGAGCTCCCCAAAAGGGTCTGCTTGAACTGCCAGAGCATGGGCAGTGCCTTGGCCACAACCTCTGTGGTAGCTGGACAGGGAGAGCGTGGCCCTCACCCCCTCCCAGCCGCCCATCAGAGATTCCTGCAGGCTTGCTGGCTGAGCACATCACAGAACTGCACTACGAGATTACCTTGGAATTGCTTGCAGTGCTAATGGACAGGTTCCCAGTGTGCCAGAGCCAAACTGGCTACAGCTATGCTATTAAAGGATGGATGGGTTTTATGACTTTGTGCAGTTTTGCAAGCACAGGTAACAAAGGCAATTGAACCCCAGATTTCAGAATGAACGCCTGATGTCCCAACCCAAAGAAATCTTCTCTTGCATTACATCACCCCACAGTGCATTTGGTGTGAGCAAGTTGCAGAGGCGTCACTGTCTTTGCAAGGTGTATACTCTCTTGGATGGATCAGTGTTTTGGATACATACTGCAACTCCCATGCTTGGATACCTCTTGGAAATGCTTCCAACAGAGAAGCCCTGGGAAGAGGGGAATTTACCGAGCATACACACCATTCCCAGAGGTGGGGGCTGTGTGTCTCCTATTGCTCAGCTACTGGAGTGTGGCAGGGGTCAGTGGGTTTGCAGCTCAGTTGCCCTCCTTGCGGGATCAAGGGGAGAGCAAGCCAGCCTGCCTGGCCATCGGCATGCTGGAGTCGACTCTCACATGGAATGACCAGAGGTGGGATGGGACCACGTAACTTTCCTCAGCTGTGTAGAGCTGAAGTCATGGGTTAAGCTGAAGGTGCCTGCCTTTCCCTGCTGCCTACTCCTAAGTTTCAGATAGAAATGCTAAGAGCAGCAAATCCTTCTCTTGGCAAGTGGTAGCTTACTTTGCAAACAAGCATTTGTATACCCCAGGCAGCCCTTGGGCAACCATCTTCTCACCTCAGTGACCAGCTGGGCTTGCTGAAGGCAAGTCAGACAGGATACACAGAAAAGGCAGCTCAGCCCTCACTCTGCTCTGGCAGCCCTGTTGGGGGTCAGGCTCCATGTAGGCAGCTGAGTGAGCCTTGGAAACTGAGAAATTCAAAATATTTCATCAAGGGCAAATGTGTACCCTCTCAGGTGGACACGCACAACTGAGGTCAGGGAGCACTTGTGCATGGTCAGACATTGAGAGGGGCTTTGCAGGATGGCACAAGGCCCCTGAGATGCTCCCTCAGAGCTGGAAGCAGGAGAACCCCCTGCCCCTCACAGTACATGATGCACAGGACAGGCTGCAAGGCCTGCAGAGATGTGCCTGCAGTTCACATCACCGACGAGAACGGTGAGGAGACAGAAAGCCATCGTGGAGGTAAACAGCAGCAGGAAAGCAGAAGTCTGCAGTCAGCTCTGTTTACTTCCTAAGAGGCTTTAGAGCCCCCTCACAACCCCACCTCTGGCTTTCCCTCAACCTAAACCCAGGCCAGGGGCAAGAGACTCTCTGGCTACAGACTAAATAATGCTCAGAGATGAGCGCCAGCACTTTGTTTATGTTGCATGTAACTTCCCACACAACTGAGCTTTTTCTTTCCCTCAGCCCTGACTTTTGCCCTTGGCTCAGCCCCAGCACTGGAACCACTGGAAAGGTAAATGCAAACCAGATGAAAGGGACAGAAACTAGGAAGTTTACATACATAATTTTAACCCTTGCAAGTTTTTAATCCCACTCCAAATATTGCTTGGGCATTCCTCTTCCTCCCAACTATAACCAAAGCTCTAACCTTGTCTTCCCAGGGCACCAGGCAATGGGTAACAAAATTACAAGTTTCACAGGGGCCTGTGATGAAACTTGGAACTGTAGGATCAGGTTAAGAACACAGCAAAATTCTTCTGTTTCCTTTCCTTTTTCAATAGCCTTGTGACACAGACATTTTGGTGCATGTTACTGCCCAATATACACTGCTCTCAGCTCACACACCTGTCAGGCTGGTATGAGAAAGATAAGCACACACACATTTCACAGACCTGAATCAATCTGTGTCACATCCAACAGCTTAAAAATCTGTGAGTGTGAGTGCTCTCAACTGGTGTCTGTGCCAGCCCAAAGTGCACAGCAATGGACAGAGCCTGCCCACCACCACAACCACACAACTCATCGTGCACCCTTACTCAGAAACTCTGCAGCTTTCCAGGAAACAGAACTTGCCATCACATGGTAATGCTGAAAGCCCTGGACAATGCTTATTTGATTTCTGATTTGCTCCATTAATTGGTTGAAACTGCAAAAAGAGATTTTTCCAGACAAGGAAACTGCAAGCAAGCCACACGGAGATCTGTCAGGACTGGGGGAAGTACGGCTGAGCTTGCATTGGGTGGGGCATGGATTTTGATAAAATCCTTTCCACAAGGTACCTTGTTCAAAGCACAGCCATGGAGTAACAGCTGAAGAGGTGCCCCAGCTCCCAACCTCTGCATTTGAGGCCAAACTTGAGCATGTGACCTTTGAGTTCTAGTTGCCCTTTCCACCTCGAGCTGCCTCAAGCACACTACTTCACATCCTGCTGGATGGGTGCTCCAGAAATTGTAAAGGCAGCTTGCACTAATTGCTCAGTCTGAGAGGTCACATTCACCTATCAAACTCATGCCATCTGGGGCTTCTGAAAGATTAAAAATGAGAGACAAACAAGAGGATTATTAAAAATTTAACTATATACCATATTTATTATCAATCCACAGGATAATCTGATTGCTACATGAGCTCATAAAAGCTATTTCACCTTTACAAAATTAAAAAAAAAATGTGCCACAAGGATGTCATAACTGCTGATAACCAAGGACTGAATCTTAAAATTATAAATTTTGCTGTAGAAAAGATTAAAAAAAATTATATTCACTTTAGAATTTTACTTTGAATAAAATATTCCCCTGTATAAAAAATAAAAAAGCTTGCTCTGGTTAGAATTAGAGTATTTTTCTTCTTTTTTAAATCTGGGAATTTGCATAATATCTCTGTAATAAGTTTCTTTTTCTTTTTCTATTGTACCACGCGGCATTCAAGCATAGCAGATTAGAAACAAACATGATGAAAGCAGTCTCAGAACATATGAAATCCACATGGAAAGTTTTAGTTTCCTTTCCCTTCCTCTATTCTTTAAAGAGACTTTAGCAAGAATAGCCTTGGAAAAGAATACAGGTGGAGAGGGACCTTCAATGTGCCATTAAGTAGAGCAAGGTAATAAAAGGCCTTTTGTAAGTGCTTTCTTAATAAGGTGCAGAAGCAGACTGCAACTTTGCTAGTACTGCACTATGTACAATATTCACAATAGATTTTTCTTTATTTAAAAATATTCCAGCTAGTTCACATTTTCTCTCCCATTCTGAGGCTTTCAGTTCCATCACAGCCTTGACAGCAAGAAGTGCAGCAGCACCACTTCCCTTGTGGTTGGTTGGTCCTCTTATGAAACACTGGAACCTGTGAGTGGGCCAAGGTTCTTGGGTTCTTTTCCTATGTAGCAACCTTGGAAATAGATGTTCAGGTACATACTGACGGCTGGAGTCCTGAGTTAAAACAATCCGGCACTGGAGTCGGACACTGCAATGCTTTATATTGCCAAGGCTTTACCGTAGGATTTGTCTCGTGTGCGTCAAGGGATGAACCTCTCTCAGAGAAACGTAAAATACAAAACCAAACAAAACAAAGCTAAAAACCACACTGTCAAAGGCTTAGCAGCTCTTGACTCTCGACTGGGTGATGTCTGATGTCTTCTTGATGACGCTGGCCCGTGTCTCACGGTCTGGCTGGCTGCTGCTTGTGGAGGCTGTGGACACTACTTGTGGCAGAGGGATGTCTGGGAAAGGAGGCCAGGAGCTATTGTAAGGCAGTGGGCAGCTTTCTTCTTTGATGGTGACTTGGAGGTCAGGCTTGTTGGCTACAAAAGTTGCCATGCTGGGAAGCATATGAGAAGTGTTCCTCATTCCTAGATTGCTGAGATACTGCTTGCCTTCAATGTTTTTTTTCTGCCAATGGAGTCGTCCCTAGAAATGGGGGAGGAAAGAAGGGGAGACTGTATGAACAAACACAACTTTGTGAAGTACTCCAAGTGACAAGATGAAGACAGAAATATCCACAAATTGCACAGGAATTAGCCCATCTCTAAGAGCCTGAGCCTCTAGCCACTGGCTTAGAATGTCTTTGTTTTCAGCCATTTCTCCTTTTCTGAAGTCATGTGCTTAAATTTTATTGGCTCCCCAGCACTCAAGAGGCACTAGCTGCTCTTCTGAATGGAAAATAAAGGCCTTATTCCCAGCATGCCAGAGACAAAAACAGATGCAGACATTTAGAACTCCAAATGGTAGTGTCTCCTCTGTTACCAGACAGAGCATCTTCCTGCCAAGAGGCAAGCACAGAGACTCAACACTACCCAAACCAGCAATACAAGTGAGGCTGCTGGGAAACCACTGTCACTTGATGGTGCATCCCTCATCACAGGGAAGAAGTCACCAAGGGAAGATGAGTATCCAGTGGTTTGCCCACCACAGATGCTGCAATGGCATGTTCTGTTGAAGGAGGTCTGTGGAGTCACTGCTGGCAGTCTACATGGGGGTTCCACCCCAGGCAAGGTAAAAGAGACCGGGTGGGTGAGCCGTGCCATTATACAGACACACAAACAGTGGTCGTCCAAGGAGGACTCAGGGAGCTTTTGGTGGAGGACACAGCAGGACAGAACTTTGCACAGGGCATCCAAGAGCTCTCAATGAGCTTCCCTTGGCCTCTAAGTACACGTGGAGTTCGGTAGGTTTGGTCACGTGATGGCAGCCCCAAAATTAAAGGCAAGTGGTGTTTTTGTATACGTGCAGCTCAGGTTATTTTCCCCACGGATTCTTTTCACCCAGCAATACTCAACTGACTGCTCCACATACCTCAAACATTCAAGCTTCATTTCAGTCATATGTGTAAGCATTTCCTCCAGTTTATTTGAGTTCAGGTGCCATTTAAGGCAAACGAAGTGAGCAAGCTTTCAACCAAGATAAAATACTCACTACCCAGCAACATCAGTGCATCATGTTAACATGCTAGCTGGCACTGTTGATGGCTCTGCAGAACATCTTATTATGCAAATTAATCTTGTAGTTTGGACAGATGAAGAGAAATGAATTTGCAGAGGTATTAATTCTGTGACAATCATCCAAATGTCTGTATCCCCTGAACCTTCCTGGTCTGCTTTTCTCCCCCAGCTATTAACAAAATTAATATTCCACTGGTAGACAGAGTTGCAAATGGAGAAGGGGGAAAAATATCTCAGGATATGGATCTTGAGACCTTGGTCCAAACTATTAAAAATCCAGAAAGCACTTACCTCTGCATTTTCTTCATCGCTTGGAACGCTGTCAGTTGTTTCACTTTCTGTCAAACAAAATAGAAACAAAAATGAAACTCACGCTATTCTATCTATAGTAACAAATTCCAGCTCAAGAGGCCTGATGTACTTCCAACAAGTGGAAGTAAACAGAGTCTAGTCAAACAACCAGAAAACAATGGAAAAACATGGAGACTCTGCCACAGCAGGGCTAGACAGCACAGCTGCCTTGAACAACTTGGGTAAATTCACATGGTTATTACAGTTAACATGACTATATTCTGGAAAAGACAGTAATAGAGAGGAAAGAAGTAGATTTGTGCTTTCTGGGAAGAAGCTCCAGCAAGCAGAGGATGTCCCCTCTCCCTTGCCCCTCTAAGGCCACTCCAGGTCCTGCAGCAGACAAAGTTCTGTCCAAATCTTTATGTCTCTGCAAAATCAGTAACACCTCCATCCTAGAAGAGATAAATGTGCTTTTGTTTCCTGAACTGTTATCTCAGCCTGTCACCTCAAGGGCCTGTTGTCACTCCTGGGGCTTTATTACTGTTGATACACTCTGGCACAGTTGGTGTAGTTTTGCTTTCACTACCATGCCCCCAGCCTATTTCTCAACCCTTCACCCACCACTTGAGCAACTGAAAATACTGCAGTGTCCAGCCCCACCACCTCCCCCCACTGCGCATGGCCTCCCTCAGCCTGATCACTTCAAACAGAGCACAAGTACAGGGGCACAGTTCCAGTGGCACAGCCATCCTCCTGCAGCTGCCTCCCTCCCTTGCAGAAGAGCCTGAAATCCAGGAATTTTTACTGTGTTTTCAAGCCTACATGTGCCTGAAGACAGGTCTCCTGAGGATCAGGCTTCTGGCCCACAAGTTGAGAGAGCTGTGCCTCAGATACATCTGAGACAGAGCACAAACCCCTCTTTTCAGTCTGCAGCAATGGCTGCTGCCTTCAGCACAGCTGCTGGCTGCCCAGACCAATCCAGTGGAGGCCTGGATTGCAGGTTCCCTTCAGCTTGTGGGGATTTGAACCACTGTGTCCTGTTCCCTGGAAGGATAACCCCAGGTATCTATCAGGATACCAACACTCCAACACCCACAGGAGGGCTGCACAGAGAGGGCTTATCCACAAGGAACACAGAAATCACACAATTCAAGGAATGATGTGATGAATTATTATAGCAGGCAAGAGAGCTCTGAAGCTCCAGTTTTGACCCTCAGCTCTGTGTTATTTGCATTTTAGCCCATGAAAAATGTGCTTTGCACAGCCCCTGCAGCTCTGCCTTCCCAGACACCAACCTCATGCTCTGCACTGGACATAACACGAGTGCTAAGAGTGCATGGACCATGCCCCTGCACATCTTCAGAAACTGGCAGTACTTTGCCATCCTCTCAAGGCTTGGCTAAGTATTAGGTTTAGAAGACTGTAAACCAATGGGCTGACCACTCTTTCAGCCCCCAGGATCTAAACTGTACCCAAAGTCCTTCCAGTCCAGCCCAGCTCCTCCGGACTGCTGCCTCCAAAGCCAGCTCCTCTCCTGCGCCGCAGTCTCCACCGCAGTGTGCAGTTAGCAGAGGAACAGCCCAAAACACAAAACCTAACTGCAGTGCCCTGTGAAGCTAATGCACTGCAGGGCTTCTCTTTCACTGACCCAGGCTGAGAAAGAGGTGCCAATGTGACTAAACTGGCTAATTAAGCCATACTGGGGGGAGGAGAGGAAAAATTAATTCACACAAAGGAGAAACAGCCCTGAAGACAGAATGAGTAGAAGGAATCCACACAGAGACAAGTAACAGATATTCCTTGACACGAAGAAGCATGTCACAACAAAAACAGAGTGATGCAGCTGAAAAGGAATCCATTCTTGCTGTTTATACCCTAACCCTAACCCTAACCCTAACCCTAACCCTAACCCTAACCCTAACCCTGTTTATACAAAATGCAGAGCAAGAGATAGCACTATAGTTAGCAAGGCCAGGGAAGCTGGCCACTGCCACGCAGGCATGGAAAGTTAGAGAGGTTATTTCTATCAAGAAGGGTATTTGAATCAGTGTCAAACACAACAGGCAGTTGATAACAGCCTTGCTAATAAAACCCAACAGATTTCATAGACATCAGCGGATATATGAAAAAACTCACATGGGCAACTCACATCATTTGCCTGAGTAACCTCAGAAAGGAACCAGAGGTGTTTTGAAATAAACCAGATTTATGTAGGACAGCTGATATATCTGGCTACTTTTTTTGGTTGTTGTTTTAGAAGAGCTCAACTAACTGTTCCTGCACAGCTGTTATGGTCATACTCTTTCCTGCCATTCAGCCAACAGCACCTGACACAGCAAACCCACAAGCACAGGGCCAAGGTTCCTGTGGTTCTATACAGGTCTGTGTGGAGCAAGACAAAGCAGAAATAGTCACAAGAGCGTCCTAGAAATGTCAGGGTTCTAACACACAGACTCCTGTCCTTGCTCTGGCCTCAAGGGCAAATACATCCTCAAAAAAAAAAAAAGCATAGAACAAACGAGGCTGGAAGGGACCTCAGGAGGCCTACAGCCCAACCTCTTGCTCAAAGCAGGGCCAGCTACAGGACTGGATCTGGTTGCTTGGGACCTTATCCCTTCAGGTCTTGAAAACTTCAGAGGATGGAGGCAGCACAATCTTTCTGAGTATCCTGCTCCACTGCCTGACTGTCTTTGTCATGAAACAGGTGATATTTTTTCTTATATCCATCTGGACAGAGTTTTCTAATTTCAATTTAGCCTGCTGTTTCTCATTTTCCTACTATGCACTGCTGTGAAGAGCCTGGATCTGCCTTCTCAGGAACATCTCTGTGGTAGAGGCAGCTGCTCTGAAGTCCTCAAAACCATCTCTTCTCCAGGCTGAATAAGCCCTAGTCCTTGTATCTTCTCACAGAGTGAGAGCCCATACCCTGCTTACCCTTCTCTGCACTTGCTCCAGTTTGTCTGTAAGTTTCTTGGACTGGGGAGCTCAAGACTGGATGCAGTACTTTCAAAGTAGTGCAACCAGTGCTGAATAGAGGAGGATAATCACTTTCCTAGATGATCTACTGGCCATGCTCCTGAAAACTGGTGGCCTTCTCTGTGGCTGAGGTGCTCTGGTGTCTCACTCTCAGCTCACTGCCTACCCACCTTTCTGCAGAGCTGCTCTCCATACCACTGTCCCCAGCTGCCACTGCTGCAAAGATCTCTTCCTTCCTATGCACAGGGCTTCACGTGCCCCCTTGCTAAATTTCATAAGGTTTCTGCTGGCCCATTCCTGCAGTCTCTCCAGGACTCTCTGGATCATGGCTTTGCCCTCAAACGTACTGACTGGTGTGCCCTATTTGGTGTCACCTGTGAAATTCACAAACATGTCTCCGACACATCTCCTGCTCATTGATATATCAAATAAGACTTGTCCCAAGATGGACCATTGCAGAACTCCACTTCCTACTGG
>VZRX01021880.1:187559-238877 GCA_013398075.1 Notiomystis cincta
GGCAACTCACATCATTTGCCTGAGTAACCTCAGAAAGGAACCAGAGGTGTTTTGAAATAAACCAGATTTATGTAGGACAGCTGATATATCTGGCTACTTTTTTTGGTTGTTGTTTTAGAAGAGCTCAACTAACTGTTCCTGCACAGCTGTTATGGTCATACTCTTTCCTGCCATTCAGCCAACAGCACCTGACACAGCAAACCCACAAGCACAGGGCCAAGGTTCCTGTGGTTCTATACAGGTCTGTGTGGAGCAAGACAAAGCAGAAATAGTCACAAGAGCGTCCTAGAAATGTCAGGGTTCTAACACACAGACTCCTGTCCTTGCTCTGGCCTCAAGGGCAAATACATCCTCAAAAAAAAAAAAAGCATAGAACAAACGAGGCTGGAAGGGACCTCAGGAGGCCTACAGCCCAACCTCTTGCTCAAAGCAGGGCCAGCTACAGGACTGGATCTGGTTGCTTGGGACCTTATCCCTTCAGGTCTTGAAAACTTCAGAGGATGGAGGCAGCACAATCTTTCTGAGTATCCTGCTCCACTGCCTGACTGTCTTTGTCATGAAACAGGTGATATTTTTTCTTATATCCATCTGGACAGAGTTTTCTAATTTCAATTTAGCCTGCTGTTTCTCATTTTCCTACTATGCACTGCTGTGAAGAGCCTGGATCTGCCTTCTCAGGAACATCTCTGTGGTAGAGGCAGCTGCTCTGAAGTCCTCAAAACCATCTCTTCTCCAGGCTGAATAAGCCCTAGTCCTTGTATCTTCTCACAGAGTGAGAGCCCATACCCTGCTTACCCTTCTCTGCACTTGCTCCAGTTTGTCTGTAAGTTTCTTGGACTGGGGAGCTCAAGACTGGATGCAGTACTTTCAAAGTAGTGCAACCAGTGCTGAATAGAGGAGGATAATCACTTTCCTAGATGATCTACTGGCCATGCTCCTGAAAACTGGTGGCCTTCTCTGTGGCTGAGGTGCTCTGGTGTCTCACTCTCAGCTCACTGCCTACCCACCTTTCTGCAGAGCTGCTCTCCATACCACTGTCCCCAGCTGCCACTGCTGCAAAGATCTCTTCCTTCCTATGCACAGGGCTTCACGTGCCCCCTTGCTAAATTTCATAAGGTTTCTGCTGGCCCATTCCTGCAGTCTCTCCAGGACTCTCTGGATCATGGCTTTGCCCTCAAACGTACTGACTGGTGTGCCCTATTTGGTGTCACCTGTGAAATTCACAAACATGTCTCCGACACATCTCCTGCTCATTGATATATCAAATAAGACTTGTCCCAAGATGGACCATTGCAGAACTCCACTTCCTACTGGCCTCCAGCTACAGTAGCCAGGATCACTGAGAGCTGCCTTGAGATGCACTCAAAAGCATACCAGTGGCATGAAACTCTGAGTTTTGGGCTAGCAGGCCCAGGTGTATGTTAGGACAGCTGAAGGCCACCAAGGTACTAAGATAGCATAAGGGGATAGCAGAAGGGCTTCAATCATCCTCCATTTTCCTTATGCAGGCTGGTTGCAATGACCTTAGGGCAGGTAGGTCATGCTTTGCTCATGTCAAGGTGGTCACCAGATCACCCTTCTCTATCATCCAGGTCCAAGAAACCGCCATGACTTACAGACCAAGACAGTGACTTCTGTTTGCATTTCAAGAATTTACATCCTACAGCTGAAGTTAAAAGATTGCATCATTGTCATGTTTGCACAGATGGAGAAGTTTTCCAAGACACCTTTGTAAAGAGGAAAAATGTTGCAAAGGCCCTTGTCTCCCTGCTGCTAATAAATTTATGTACTCTCTCATCTCCCTGCCTTTTGCTTTGCAAAGGTCTTCTAAATGCTTTGGTCATTGCAGACTAACCACACTGGGAAGCATAATTGTTTATGAACATGTGTGAGACCAACAGTGGAGACTATCCAAAAAAACATCATACTAATCACTTGGTCCCAAAGATAAAACTTACCAAATACATACTTTCTAAAAATGTGTCTGGAAGTAATTTCAGCCTAATAAGTCAAAGGCAAAACCATGTTTAAAATAATAAAATGCATGTAGAACAATTTATACCTTAATTTGCCTTAAAAGATGACATTTTTATTTCTACCCAGACTCCTAAAGCTTGCAAATTAGCACCATGTTAAAACAGAAAGGACGGGTTAGATCTGAAACATTTTCTACTTTCAAATGTGGCTTTGTCCTGCTTCCTATGAAATAAGGCTTATGTGATTGTGGAGACTCTATATAGCATGTCCACATGCACATTTGTGTCTGTTCTCCCCTAAAAACTTCTGAACACACTGTTAGACTTGGATAAGGGATAAATGAGCACCAAAGACTCTTAACTTCCTGACAGTTATATGAAAATAAGGGACCAGATGAAAAGAGAAACCATAACCACTCTCACTGGGGGTAGGGGGAAGCCTGTTATCTCATCCTCTCTTTAGGTATCAGAGAATCCAGACGGGAGGCAGACGTTGGAAGCCAGATGTCCATTGGCTGCTTGCAAGACCTCTTGTTATCAGTCACTACACGGCTGTTCAAGTCTGCAGCAAGGCAGATCCACTCCCCCCAGGCCCTCAGCTCCATATCTGCATATGTACCATTAGTGCAGCCCTTAGCACTGCACACTGTGCTACACACTGAGTAAACACAGAGCAAAAAAGACCTTTAATCTTTAGTAAGGCGGGGGGCACATCATTTGTACCATTGAAAATCCCTCTCTCAAAGATCTCTGCATTATATCTAAACCAGTTCTTTTTCCATTACTCACAGGCTATAACCTGCAGCTCACATTTCCAAACTCAGATCTGTCAATTGTTTCCCAAGGAAATGGGCAGAGGACTGTGTATTTTTGAGTCTCATTAACAATTCAGAAGGCAGATGAGTGTGCATTTCTGAATCTTTGTTAGCTACCCTGGAAGAACCCTCTTTCCCCCAGTGCCTTCCAAACATTTCCAGAAAAAGGAGTGTAAAGAAATGTCCAGTTGCTTACCTGCATAGGATGAGACAGGGGAGATCTGTAGAGGGTACAGCTGGCTCATGCTGAGGGGCTGTTCATCACTTTCTGTTGTCACCTCTACTACCTGACAAACATCAGGAGGGTTGGCAACTATCACCTGCTCCTCACTGCTGCCATCAAGGTGTGGCTGTCCTACAACTTGGGATGAGAAACAAAAACAATTGATTACTGATAAAATCTTGACCCTGTTGAATCTCTAAGAGCCTGCTTGGTGTCTGAGTCTTCAATAGTCTCAGCACTTTTTTCATGCCCACCACCTGCTTTCAGCAGGTATAAGTTTCAGCGGGAGTTCTAAAGGAAATCTGTGCTCCTCAACAAGCAAGCTGCCAACATCCCATGGCCTCTGAATGCTCTCATGTCAACTATACAACAGAAGACCAGAACTGGCATGCAAAAACCTGGCCACAGGTTGAAGCAAAACATTGTGTGACTCTGATGTACATATGACATGAATCTCTGAAAAATTTCTGCTCCAGTTAGATGCCTATTCTCACTGATCCTCACAATGCCACTGATGATATGTAGAAAATCACAGTTGTACCTGTAACCCCCATGGTCTGTGACAGAAAGCTACAGTTTGGTCAGATATTAGCAGAGGGGTTTCCTATTCCCCCAGGCACATGATATTTAATACCAAAAGAGCACATGAAATTTAATATCAAAGGAGTGTCACTTATTTCTACAAAGTGAAGCAACCATGGATGCTTTCCAAGTGTCCCGAAATGCTTTGCAGACATTAGTTGTTCTACACAACAACCTTTTGAAAAAGGCTGACAAACCAAGGTACCAAGAAGTTACTGAGCAATGCAAAAGTATGTTGAAAGCCAGAATCTCACTTCTCTGAAGCTGCCTGACAGAATTTCCTCTGTCTTGTCCAACTCCTCCTTTAGTCCCAGCAGTTAGAACACATGACAAATTAATCCAGCACAGAACTGAAAGCCATGTGTTAGATCAGAAGAATGCACAGGGATGAAGCTATTTCAGAGGATAGCTAACCTGAAACCATGGTTATCCAAGAGAAAGACTACAGATATTCTTTCACTGAACATAAAGTTTTAAAAGAAACATAAGGCTAAATTCTGTACAAACACAATGCTGTGTTGTTCAAATAGTCTATTTTTTTCTCGACCCGTGAGGGGAAAAAATGTAGGCAATGAAATACAATAGATCTTGCAATTCTTCTGTTAAGTAACCTGAGTATAGTAATTATTAAATTTGAAAAAGTCAAAAGATAGCATCTATTCCTGCATGAACAAAGATAAATAAACATGAATGCACGTGTCTATACACACAATCCACTCCGGCACTCTTATCTTTAGATAGGGCTTTTGGAAAAAGAAAAGTGACAGGTATTTTTCCCAGGGAAAAGCTGCATACTATTTTGCTTTGTGAAGTGCCAGGTAACCACTGGAAAATCTTCAAAATTTAGATGTGTATTTTAAGAAACAATGCCAGCATAAAGAAAATTACATACATATCGGATAGACTTTTTAAAGTTGAATCACTACAATTACTACAATTTTGTTTCAGATATTTTGTTTCCCCTTTATTTCAACTTTCCTGGGTCAGAAACAACCAGCTTTTTATTGAGTGTGGTGAGAGTGGTGCAAGAGCACACACAGTTAATTTTTTATCTGGGAGAGACCAATGTTGCGCAACCCACTCAGAGTATGAGCACGCCATCTGCACTGCTTTATCTTTTTCCTCAATACCTGGCAAATTCTTACCCACCCTGAGAGATAAAATGCACAGCAAAAACTACTGCTCACTTGGGCAATATGCCACCACAGCTTCCAGTGAGCTCTACGTATGTCAGAAACTCTGCAGGTGCTGTTTGTCTTTCATCCCCTCCAGCTGATTTCCTGTCTTTCTGCAGAACAATTCTAATTTACCTTTTCCTCCCTGTTTACTTTAAAATCTTTTCTGCAGTCCTAAATAACCACTTCTTTCTCCAGTCTGGATAAGCAGCACACCTCACACCTCAATAATTAAACAACACTGGATGACAGTTCCCTACTCAATCCTCAGTCAGTGAACAGGAAGCACTAATGGCATTATGGTGCTACTCCTTCAAGTTATAACAGTAGGATCATATTCTAATACCATTACAAAGCAACAGATGATTAAATGAACAGCCATAAAGAGAGCAAAACTACTCACAAACTCCTCAGCTACACAAGTACTTCAGGGGAATGACTATGCAAAGCCCTGTGACCTAAGAAACGGGGATCCAAAATAGTTACTGCACACGATTTCTGCCACCTCTCCAAGCAGAATACTAACGTCTTTGTCATATTTAAAAGTGGAATTAGACAAAATGGTATGTAGGTCATATTACTAGGAGCTCTTGCTGCAATGACAACCTCAGCCAAAAGAGAGCTGTCAAAGCCCAGTCCAATTATTCCACCAAGGACGAATTATTCACATGCTGAGATGACAGCTAATTTCTAATGTACTGGTTTCTAAATGCAGACTTTGATTATCCTTTTTGTTAGTTCAGTGATGTTAAAAACTATCTCTGCTACTGAAGTGTCAGTAAAAAGGACCAAGTTTCTACATTTTTCCTGCTGGTTTGAACTCCCAAATAAAATGGTATTCTATACATCCCTCTGCTTTAAGCAATGGGAAACTGCCACCTGATTGCAGTTTAACTCCCACATGACACTGGCTACAGTGTCCTCATGGCTGAGGACCATGCTGTGGAGTAAGTCCACATCAGGAGAAGCCAGCCAAGAGTGCCTGTAGGTGCTTTACTCCCAAGGGAACCACCCCACTGCCACACTACTGCTCACTGTCTCTGCAAGGTGGTGGGGCTGGCCCACAACCACAGTCTTGCATGGCCCAGGCTACTGAGAAATGGGTCTACCTGACTGCAACTGTGGCATTCCCTGAAGTGCAAAATGGTGATAGAAAGATAAGTCTGGCAGACCAAAAGGGGTTTTGAAGTCACCTGTGTGCTTAGTATGTAAAAAAAGCATAGGAGTACTTACCTACAAAATTCACTGTACTGTCAACTTCATTTTTTATACTGGAGGACAGGAAATAGTCAGAAGTGACATCATTTAGCCCATTAATCCCAAATGATGATTCAACTGGCTCTTGCTAGAATGAAAACAGTACAGTTGGGTCAGGATTGCTTTATTTTAGGAGACAGTTCATCTCTTTGTTCTGAGATGGTAATAAATCCCACCACTTCTGCCTGCCATATACCCCCTGCTCTCTGCAAGACACTGTCTTAGAACAAGTATTTCTCTGAGGAGAAGCCCAAGACTACTTAATTTCCAAATCTTGTGCTTTGAAACGGAAGCTATTTTTAATTTTCGAATTTAGAGTAAGCCTTCTGAGAGCAAGGAAGTAGTATGCTATTTACTACAAGAGATTAACATTTGAAACAAACAAGGAAGAAACACTGCTTTAAAACAGTACTCTATTTAATATTCATTCTCAGTCCCTTCCAAATATGCTCTCTTTGTACTCTCTAAAAGGAAGCCTTAGTTTCTGTACAGCAATTACTAAATTCTAGCCTTAATTTTTCTCTACAGCAAGCCTGAAAGCAAACCAAAGTGTTTACACTAAATACAGCCTTTTAGATCACATCATAAACATTACCACAGGGCAACAGCATTGGGAAAACACCACCTGTTCTACACAGACTGAGTTTTCCACAAGATGCATCTCTGTAAGCCTGGTACACTTGAGTGGGAATCTAAAAAAATCCCTTCAGAGTAGACACCAAAGAAATTACTTCCATCAACTCAGGATTTCTTTAAAAGGGTTACTCTACACGTGGAACTTCCTCCCTGATATTGACTCTTTCACTGGTTTATTGGTTACAATGTCTAAAGTCTTCTCACTCCGCCAGCCCTGCAAGGCTGCGAGTTCTCCCCTGCTTACTGAGCCAGAGACACCCGCAGAGAGGCGCAGAGCCGTCCACGCCGTGCTCATTTTCACTTCTCTAAAACATTTCAGCAAAGGCAGGGCAAAGGTGAACCTCAGGACCTGTGGGGCCAGCCCATTCCAGTTCTAACCATATGCACTGTAATCTTTGGGACAAAATTCTGGGGGCACTGTGGCAGGTTTTTTCTGGATGCCACAAGCTGTGATTGTGATCTGCTCAAAAAGAATTGTCACTTCAACACAAGCACCTTCTCAGACACTAAAGCAAGGCAAACATGCACCCTGTCCCAACACCCCTCGGCACATCAGAAGGGCGAAAAGTTAAGTGTTAATGGCAACTAGGTCTTTGATGAGAAGCACCAGTTGTGCTGGCCCACAGGTCAAAGGCTTGGAGAGCTGGAAAAGATAAAATTAGCTGCTATTGATCCATTGAGGATCCCAGCTGCAGAGATAGGTTAGGGCTGCACACTGGAGCCCTGAGTATCTGGTGTTGTGCAACACAGCAAACATAGCAGCCCCCATGGAAACACTGCATGCAGCACTTGCTCAACTTCACTGAGGCTTGATTACAGAGAAGTTTATTTAGTAGCCCCTTTCAAGCTTCAGAAACAAATATGCATCTTAGAACTCAGGTGATGGTGCCAGATCCACAAAGAGACTTGGATACTGGCACGGTTGGTGTTCAATCACCTGAATTTTCAGTGTTCAGATGTCTAGCCTAAGCTAAATGCATGGGGAAAGTTGTCACTAAGATTTTAAAAATGTCTCTCAATGTGGAGCTGCATGGTGAAAAGGATACATCTAGGATAAGGCAGAAATTAAGCCTCAGTTCAGTCCTTTGTTTCAAAAGAGAGAGATTGGTTTTATCTGGGCTGCTCTGGCATTTCCATGTCCTTCCCATTATTGAGAATTCATTTTTCAATGAGTTTAATGAATTAAAATAACAGACTCTGTTTGCCCAAAAGCCCAGTGATAGGAGACTACCTGGGGGGTGGGAGACTTGCTTGCACCTTTGCTAATGTGGAGCAGGGATTTGGTAAGGTCCAGGACTCCCACATGCACAGGGACAAGCAGTGAGTGCCCTGAGCACCCTGCTCAAGCTCAGCCCACCAGCAATTGCTGTGGGTGCCCACAGGGTCCAGCAATGGCAACAATGGGAAGCCCACTGCAAGGCTCTTGCTATGCTGAAGTCCCTTTGCAGATCTGGGCCCAGCTTCTCCCTCTGCTCCTATCACCCCATTGCAGTCACAAGGCAAATTATGGAGTAGCCTCCAACTGGGCTCCACTAGAAGAGATTTTTCAGGGTGACTGTAAGGCATTCAATTCAAAACATACAACTCAGACCCCAGGAATTCACATCACCAAGCAAAGCAATTATAAGCAGCTTTCATGCTCAGAAACATGCATTTGCTTTAATTCACCTACCACCCTTCTTCACTACTACAGCCTTCAACATTCAACAGTCAGCCTAACAGTGGCTGAGTGTGGAAAGAGCACCTCTTTTAAAATCCAGGCTAGCCATTGCACACACCTGTCACAAAGGGGGAACAGACAAGAAGACTACCTGGCCCCAGCCCAGAGCTACAAGAGCTAACAGCAGGTATCACTGGTTGGTAGGTAGGTCTGTGTGCTGGCACACTGCTCTGCTCTGCCCAAAGCAGGTTTTCTGGCTCCCTCTGAACATCAGCCACCATCAGAGCCATTTTATAACAAGCACACATGGCTGTATGGGCCAAACAGCTTAGTTAAAAAGTGGTTCCTTTAAGACAATTTAGAAGTCATAGCATTCTGATGTGTAATGCCACAAGTCACAACTGCTGGGGCAGCACCTGCCTTCCAAACCCAGTTTCAGTGGAGGACTTTTTCCCACATTTCTGGGTTCACCTGGCTCAGAGAACCTCCTGGCCAGAGCCTGAACTCAGGCATGGGTTGCAAACCCCTTCACAAGTGAGCAGCAGGGGACCAAGCTGCCCTTCCAGTGTAGACACAGCTGCTACACATGGCCCAAGGACACTAATTTTACTGAAAGATGAGAGTCTGAATCTCTGAGATTTGCTTTTTTAAAAAAGTTGAAGGTAAACTAAATCCTGCTGGTGTGTGATACTGAGCACCTCCGAGAGGCCCTTGGCAGAGATGTGGAAGCAAGGAAACACTGTGCCTCTCAGGGGCCACAGACACCAGTCTGAGTCCATGCTCTGAACAAGCAGAAATCTCAGGCTGTGACTGAAGAGCTTTACAGCTGAGGCCTGACAGAACATGAGCACAAGGTGCAGCTCTGACCCTTGCCTAAATGAAAATGAATTTCCACACAGAAATTAATTGCTCCAAAAGGTAGCTCTATTGTTCAGAAGCATTCCTTCCCTAATTACTGTATTTCTCCTTACAGAGACAAACAAATGGCAAATGTATTGCTGACACTGCCAGTTTTCCAACCTCCAGGCATTGTAACACAAGGGCTGTGTCCATTGATGACGTAAGTCACGGCTTTAACAGACTTCACATTTCAAAAAAAACAACCCCAAACATCCCGGGTAACTGTAGTTACTTAACCAAACCACAAACATTTGCAAGCACCCACCACAATATACTGTTGGGGCTATTAAAAAATATTTGCAACAGATTGTGTTCACAAGCTCTCACACTATTAAACAGCCACGTCTTACCTTAATTTGTTTGAATTTGTCATCCTTCTCAGACTTCGTTTTTTTTCCTGCAACAACAGAAGGAAGATTTCATAAAGTCCTGTGTGACATGAGTTGTCCTTCACACTTTCTATATTCACCAACAAATAGCCCCAAAATGTGCCTCAAAATGGCAAGACTTCCTAGTAAAGGGAGAATACATTTTGCTTAATTTCACCCTTCCCTTGAGGCCTGAGCAGCAAAAAATTCATCTTGAGTGCTCTGGCTTTGTGTTTCTTTTTTAAAAGACTGCAAAAGAAACCATTATGGGACCAAGGAAAGCAACTGCAGTTAAAAATAAAAGGGAAAAATAAGGAACAATGACAAATTAAAAAACAAGGACTGTTAAAAAAAAGGAAGGGGGAGAAAAACACTCTTAAAGGGAAGAAAAATCAAAATATATGCCTCATCACATTTCTGACATTTCCTCTGTAGCTATAGGAAAAGGGAGATTGTTAATTGATTTCATATGAAAAGAGATCACAATAAACCTCAACCAATATTTTTGTAAATAACTGCAACCTGGTAGGGAAACACATATTCATGCAAAAGTGGTTTATGCAATCATGCTGGACTTGGGAATCCAGAAAACCACAGAGCTTGTGACCCTCACAAAATGCTGTGTGCCTTGGCAGACCCCAGTGTTGCTGCCCCTGCTCTGACCTGATAGAGAAGCTCAGACTTGCTGGTGCAAGCTCTGCTCTACCCCACTGTAGGCACAGATGTATTCCAGGAGTTTCTGCCATCTCTACTACACAATACCACTGAAAATTAGAAATGTTTGGAGCCAAATTCTTTTGCTCCCATACATAAGTTTAGCCACATGCCACAAAAAAAAGAGCATGTGAAAATATATATGAAGCCCGAACTGTGTCAGAGTTTTACAATAACTGGGCTTTCTGCAGAATCTTCTCCTGCTACAGCCCCCAGCCCCAGAATCTCGACTTTAAAGATGAACTTTTGTAATTCCTACACAAATCTACTGCCAAGGGACATGTTATGGTCCCTAGGGAATGTGCCTAAACATACAAAATACGCTATTGACAAGAGACTGGAAAGTTTCAGAAGAAATGTTCTACCTTTTGAACATTGATCTCCCTTCCACAGTATGATTCTGCCCCAAAAAATGCCATGGTTCATCATTTCCAGTCACACTGACCTTAAACTGAAGATCTGCCTTTCACTCCTCAGTCTAAGGAAGTAGCAAACTGAGCTACAGGTGAATAGGATTTTTGGGAAATGCCATGAGTTTGGTTTTCAGGTTTTTACCCAAAATCCTAGACAACACAGGATACCAGAGGACTAAGGAAACCATTGTTCTAATGCATAAACCAGTAAGGAAGCCATATGAAAGCTAATGAGCCATAAATAAACCAATGTTTCTACTTCAAAAGAAACTAAAAACTCATGAGATTGACCTGGTGGTTAGGTCCCCTCCTGGCAGGCAGAAGATTTAATCCCTAAATTTGGGGATTCGGACAGTTTCCCATTTCACTATTATTGTGCTCTGGGGGCTGGTTTTTCATGTTCTTTGTAACTAACAATGTGGTTTCATGGTTTAATGTTCTGAGCAGAGTGTACTGCTCTCACTCAACTCAAGACAGAGCCAGTTTAATTGTACCCTTGCTTGAAAAAAGATACCAAAATATTGCCACCATATTCTGAATGACCCTTACTGAGTTAAATGCTTTGACTTCTAATACCCCCTAATCACATTCCTTGACTGAAGGAGACCTGGGACTAGATCTGAACACAATTCCATCAGCTTTAACTGACAAATATCAACAGCTTGGGGGTATCACCCCTCAGTGACCCTCTCTTCTGAAAGTAGCCCATTTTTCATACAGCTGCTCCCAAGTTCCAGTCATTTCCCAGCCAGCCAGGTCACCACACACAGCTTGCATTGGTAGCTTGGTGCATACTGAGCTACCTGCAGCAGGTGTTTTTCTCAACACAATGCCCTCAACAGCATTTCATGCTGCCAAGCTCTCCCCTCTACCTTTTTTGGAAGGTCTTTCAGACAACGGCAGCATCCGGTACACCCTGAAGGCGTTGTTTCCTTTCTTTATGCTTTTGTCCTTCACCTCTTCTATGTCAGGCAGGGAGTTCATAGCGCAACGGAAGTTTGCCTTCCATGTCTTTGGATCAGGTTTATCTACTCCTGACTGGTATTTTCCTAAGCAAGAAAAGAAAGTTAGGCACACATGGCACGTGACTGAAAACCCAAGGCAAATTAGTAACAGCGTAGGGTGGCTTCAAGGTAGCAGCCTTTGGTTCTCCTGACAAGCATTCGAACAATAGCTGAGGTTGCAAGAGAGTGCTGTGATCTCATTCTCAGGCACATTTCTAGAACAGATGATGAACAGTGTGTGCTCAAGAAGGACCCAGGGCACTGCAGATCAGATGTGACTCCATAACAGTGTGGAAAAGCTTGCACAGCATTTACCTTTATTATGTCTGGCTTAAATCCATAGAAAGGCACAAAAAGCCTAAGGGCCTATGTCTACAAAGTGCTGACTGTGCTCTACTCCTGACAGTTTTGAACCCAATGTTGTTAACATTTAAATCACTTAAGTTTTACTGTGTTCCTCAATGCAAATGAGTTATGGCACTTCAATTAAGCTGGAGAGTATCGTAGACCTTGAAAAAACACTTTTGCCTCCTGCAATCCAGAAACTTAAGTTCACTCTCTGTGTTAGTAAAAGCAAAGACAAGAAAGAAGAAAAATGTAACTTTAAAAGGGAAAACAATGTGAAAATCAGTCCTGCAAAAAGAGAGTTCCAGTACCTGTGTGAATTGCCCAATTTCTAAATAAGGGAGCATCTTTTTCAACATCCCACCCATGTCTTGCGGCATGCATCCAGGGAATCTGAAAAATCTTCTTCTCCTGGAAGGGAAAACAAACAGGAAATGCCAACACTGATAGACTTGAGGGATCTTCTGATGAATTTAAGTCACTCATTTATAAGCACAGTTTCAGCATCTCCAAGTGTTTTGCTCCCTTCTAGTCCAGTGTCACTGTTACTGAAATCAACAGGAAAATATCTACTGGCGTCACCAAAAGCAGATTACAGTCCAAGTGTATGAAATAGTCAGAAGCCACTTCATGGAAGATGATCCTGGCAGCTTTCCAAGCTGACACATGGAAAAAACATGCAGTACTACACATTTCTCAGCTTTCAGACAAAGGGTAGTTTTGTCAGCACAGACATTTTTTATGATTAGGAAAATTATATCGGAAATTAAACAACCATAGGAACAGAGCAAAATCAAGCAATTTAGAATTCAGCCAGTAAATACTAACATGGTGAAGAAAAGAGGTCTTGCAAATTTGTATGCCAAGCAAACAGACTTAAGAATATATCAACTGTAGATATCTCTCCAGTGGGGATAAAACCACCAGACACTCATGTGAAGAAGTGCATTGAAGATACCTGAACATATTTTAGTTCAGAAACTCTAGACCAAAGAGACGTGCACTTAAAGAAATGCAAAGGAAGGGGTTTTTAAAATCTGGTTTTTTAATACACACCTAAATCAGGGCATGTCTTACATGGTGTCAGTATAAACTGATTCCCCAAGGGATCATGGAAGATCCCTGGCAACTATTAAAGATGATCGTTTTAGGATGAAGCTCAATGGCTTTCAGAGCTTGAATAGCATGTTTTCTACACTCCTTCCACAGGCACTTAGCACACAGGATACTGGGCCAAAAGGATGCTGGATCAGATGTGCTTTTATGTCATGCAACATGGTAATGAATTCCTTTGTCCTGACCTAGAGGGCTGCTTCAGAACTCTTCATGCTCTTTTCTGTAAAACCATACAAATGAAGCTTGCTCCACAAGACTGGTTTTTCCTCTCCTATTGGGAAGAATACTTATCTGGCTTTACATGCAGACATCTTGCACTATAAACTCTGTCAGTGCAGGTTTAGATCCAATTATTAGTCTGTGAAGAGAAAAGCACTTCCAGGGCAAAATGCACCCTCCTCCTGTACCAGTCACCCGAGCTGTGCTGCCTGAATTTCATGCTAAAAGAGCCTATTTCTGTCTACTGACTACACACAACTCTAGACAGGCAGCTCTCATTTAAATGACTCCATTGTAGCTATCTGGTCGGGTGAGATGAATCCTTCACCCTTTCCCCTTCCTGCAACAATCACTTTTCTTCCCTGTCTGTCTGGTTAATATTTCACTCATGCCAAGGTTAGGTTTATTTCCCTTCCTTCCCATGTGATCTTTTCTTCTTCTGAGCCTGCGTTTTGTCCTTCAACTCTTGTCTTTAATCCTTTCTGTCACATTCACTGGTTCGGAATTGCATTCTTCCCTTCTTGCTTGGCTTCATCTTTAATTTGGTGCAAGCACTGATTTAACATGTTCCTCATTCCCCTCCAGTCCTTGCACTCTCAATCTTCCTCTTAATGTAGTTCCATCACTCCTCTCATGTGTCTTTTGCCTCTTTACTCTTACTCTACATGTAAGTAAATCTTTCCCCAACTCAAAGCAGCCCAGGGAAAACCAAACCCCCCCTATTTGTGGTCCACAACACTACAGTATTCATCAGACCTAGAATAAGCTTCCCTGCCTTTACTCTTCCATAGACTAAAATAAGCATGAGGAAAAAAATTCATACTTCCATAGAAAACAGTTTCTATCAACAAGAACTTTAAGAATAGACCAGATTAAAATAGACCATATGATAAGTCAAAACCTAGCAGACTGAACAAGACTCCAGACATAGCATCCTGCCAGCATCAACTGTACTCATTGCTTCAAAAGAAGGTGCAAGGACACTCAACAGCAGTCTAAGTGGTCATTACAGTGCTTCTGTTCATTATAGAAAGTTCTTTCCAATACCAGATGTCTTGAAGGACAGGAATTATATCAAATTATAACACAAATAACAAAATTACAGAAGCCATGTGTATTATAATTTTATAGTATATATATATATAAGTTTACACTCCTATACAGAAACTGCAGATTTTCTGATTGACTAAGAAATATCTTCCCTGAAATCCTGCAAAGACTACTGGTAACATCAATACCATGTAGTTCAGTGTTCTGCTCCAGTTTACCTGGACATTTTCTATTTAAATACTACTTCTTTATTTCACACAATACCAAACATTACCTATATTCTTCTTCAGTCAGTGCTGCCTAATAATGACCTTAACAGGAAAGGCCTCATCAGTGCTTTCTCTCAGACTTGGAAAACCATGTGCTGACTGGTCCAGCATTCCACCACTGGACTTTTGTGTAGGAGTCTCGTGTTTCTGTAAAAAATCAGCCTCACCTAAAGTCAAAAACACAACCCACAAAACTTTTGCACTTTAACAGGACCTGCTATCAAACTCCAGTGGGAATACCAAGAGGGAAAAGCTGTGACATTGTTAGAAATAGGCATGAAGAAGAAAGTAGATCCAGCCTCGGCTGGTTAGAGCACGGTGCTACTAACGCCAAGGTTGTGGTTTCAACCCTTGCACGGGCCATTCACTTCTCGTGGGTCCCTTCCAACTCAGAATCTTCTGTGATCTCTGATTTCCTGGAGCTCTGGCATTGCAAAATGCTCACAGCAAGTGCTTGAGCACGAGACCACAAACTAGCTACAAAGTCATAGGACATATCTTAAACAGCAGCATCCTTCTCCAAGGTAATACTCCAAGCATCCATCAAAGCAGTAGGTTGCCTCTCTGTTACAGCTACTTGGAATGTTTCTTTTTCCAGATCTAGGAGGAACATTGACCTCTCATAATCCCCCTCCTCATATCACCTCTGCCCTCTACTGAACTATGCAGTTTCATTAACACCTCCCAGTTTTGTGTCTCTGGGAAGGTGAAGAAATTCCCTTCCTTCTTCATGCCCCTCAGCAGGATGTTTTCACCAGAGAGATACACAGGTATTTACGGTTTAAGCCCTGTAAGGAGGGGTTTGTCCTGGAGGTAAAATGATGAACTGACAGCAGGGGAAAAAATTGTGTGTCAGCTGTACCTGATTTGTCATTTCTAACTGAGAGGGGTTTAATTCTTTCTTCAGTTTGGAAAAAGTCCCCAAGAACAGACAGCCAGTGGCAACCCAGAATGGTAATAATTTCTTTCATATTTAAATCTTATTTCCTTCAAAGCTGTGCACACACATGAGTTTCATTCTCTTGATAATCTGACACACCTTCTTATCTAAACTGTGAACTGTCCTTCACCAAACTGATTAAAATACTACAGCTCCAAAGTTGATTCTGTGGGTACAGAATAGGCTGTGATATACACAACACTTCACTGATTCCATGCATGGCTTTGTTTATGGTCAGGATTTACAGTAAAAATAGAAATATTTTTGATTTAGTGATCCATTGTTGGAATGAATGTTTAAACATTTTTAAACAGAAATACTCAGAAGAGCAATTTTCTTGTTGAGCATAATAAAGGCAATCCAGACTGATGCCAAATCAGAGGGCAGAATTGGGGAATCAGAGTTTAATAAACTTCAAGGCAGAGAAATTATTTCAGGATTAGGCAGGAGTGCCCAGCAAAGGACAGCAGACATGGACTGTCAGCAGGAAATCTGACACCAAAATAGAGATATTCAAGGAGAGGGACCCGAACATGGGACTCAAATTACAAAGACAACAACAGTAAAAACCGGTTTCCTCCTCTTCAGCTGTGACCCTATTATGCAAGAACAAGGACCTACTCAAATTCACAGGGCAGCTAACTAGGGAATGGATAAAGCAATATTTATTTACCCAGCCACAGCATGAGAGTCATTGATGCAGGAAGTTACTGAGTAACAAGATTCATACACGAAATTTAAAGCTCTCCTGATAATTTCATAGTCATGAGCATTTGTAGCTTTGAAAGCAGAAAAAAAAGTAGTAATTTCAACTGTCATTCTTCAACTCTAAAAATGAGCACCTGAGTACCACAACTACTACTGCTATAGGGAGGATACCAGACTGTTTGGGTTAGTGACTTAATCAGACAGGCAGTTCCTGTGTTTCTGCACCTGATTTTGTGCATTTCCACCCGTTCTGATAATAAAGTAGCCTCTGTAGCAAAAACAGCTTCATGCTTTTCAGCGTGGGGAATTACTTTCCTGCATAGTGCAGAAAGCATGCCACATTTCCACAGTCTATTTCTATTCAAAGTCTCAAATACACTCCTAGGTTTTACTCAATCTATCAAAATAAATTCTAATTGGGCACTGAACATTTCTGAGCTCACAACTCAGTGAGTGCTCTCAAAGTGTCTTGAGCACGTAGTAAGAGCTCAGGACCAGGAATATTAGGTTTGAGTCTGGCAGTGGAAAAGTTACCCTGTTTTCTCCCAGGTTGAGAAGTATCAGAGAAGTCACACAAGTCTGAAACAGGAGATCATTGCTTCAACTCAGAGTCTAACACAGAACATAGTCTTCCTCCTCAGGAGAGTGTTTTGATCACATCCCTCTGATGCCACTTGTTGAACAATGTGTTCCCAGGTTAAAAAAAAAGAGTCCTAGCAGAGTCTCCAGAAACATTCACTTCAACAACAAAGAGTTGGAAAATGCTTTCAAATGAGCCACAAATCCACCAGGCCAAAGCAGGACGCTTCAGATCTGGCAGGCGAGGCTGGAGGAACAGGTTCAGCAGGAAGCATTCAGCTTTGCCCTTCCTCCCCACGTCACCCCTTTGAAAACCAGGAATGAGCTGATTTACCTATGCAGACCTCAGCCACGGGTATCCAGTTCCCCTTCAGCACATGCACACACAGCCCCCCTTACCTTATTTAGCCATTTCAGCCCTGGTATTCTGTTAGAGTTGATTTGTTCTTCCAGCCAGGGCCGCATCCGCATCCTTTCGACAGGCATTGTCACACACCTGGGAAGGAGCTGCAGGGAATGAGGGACAAGGTTACTTGTTTGCCAGGCAGAACTCCCAGGCAGCTCCTCCACCTCTGTACAGCACACTTATTAAAGCTTTGCAGGCACTGAACAATTGTAAAGATAATCCTTATTTTAGGCCTGTGTGCGAGCCTCCCCTAAGAGCAACTGAGATGGCAAAGTCTTCTTTATGGCAGAAAATACTCTTCTGGTACATTTGGATTAGGAAAACCTTCACCTGAAGATGACAGAGGATATTGGCAAAAGCTTGTCTGCTGGTACAGGTCCAGAGGTCACAAAGAAAAACAGTTGCACTCTTGCAGATGCCTCTTTTTGGTCCACATACCTGCATTTGCAGAAGACTTTTTTTGCCAAGAAAAAAATATGTAACGAAAAACATTCACATGCAGGAGGCATCATTGTACTAGCTAAAATGATGCTTCTGCTAACAAAAGGGCTTTCAAATGGCTGTTTCAGTCCCTTGAACTTGACTAGAATTAATAAAAATACATTTTACATCACAGCAATTTAGCAGACCACTTTGGTTCTGCCTGAGTAGTTTGACCCCCTCCCTCCAGCTTCCTCTGATCAATCCAGTCACTGATTTTTAGCTGTTTATTTTACATTTCAGCTATGAAGTAAGTGCTTCACACAGCACTCAGCTGCACTACGCTACCTTATATTATCCAGTTAAGACTCAAACTGACTTCTTTTTCTGTCTCTTTCTCTCTCACACAGGCACACGTGACCTTGATGCCACTTCCCTGTTTAGAGCTGTAAATTATTGACACAAGAGTCCAAAGTCTTGAACCTGAGGCAGAAAAGTTTAAAACATTAACCTATCTCAGGCTCCCTTTTGAAAGCACCAACAGGCACTAGATGCAGATTAAAGCACTGCACTAATGCCTGTCAAGCAGGCTGGAACCCATCATTTCCACATTAAAGTACTTACATTTAGGCTGCTGCTTCTCCTTGCCCCCTCTGCACCGGGCTCAGCTCCTTCCTCTCTCTTTTGCTCTTCACATCTGTGTTCTCTGCATCATTCTTAACTTCTCTGCTCCACTATTCTTGTCACCTTTGATCTTAAAAATAAAAAAGAGAAAGAAAAATTTGAAAGCATACAGGAATGGCACAAATGTAAATGGGTTTGTTCTCACTTCCTATGGGAGTACAGGCATGGGACAGACTAACAATTAGGCAGTACCAAGCCCACACCCAGCACTAGAGGAAGAAAAACGTTCAAAGTTTCCTCTCATTGCTCTGAGGACATGTATTTCCTGAAACTAATAAGGAATTAAACCTGAATATAACAATAAGGTTCTTTGATGTGTTCAGAGAATTTACCAGCAGCCATGCTCACACTCTTAGCAAACATATTGGTATTTTGTTTACTACTGTGCAGAGCTGGTCACTCGTGCTTCAGCTGCAGCCTCTTGCAGTAACTACAAATTTCTAAAGCAGCTCAAAAAACAGTTGCAACTGCTCAGCTCCCTTTCAGGTTCACTTCAGATATGAAAGAACAGCCAACCCCAGGAACCCAACAGTGGCCAAGCCCTTGTGCATATCCCCTCTCTGTGCTAGAGGGGAGCTGCTTTCAGGGTGAGGGTGATGTGGGTACAGCTTTTTTAGCCCCCAGGTTGATAGCAAACAGACAGCCGGCCGTGCTGCTGCACCCCCCTCCCCTTGGCACCAACAATCCTCATCCAGGTTGCAGAATGTGTACAGGAGATCTCTACCATCTTCCCCGACTACAGTTTGAGTCAAAGCTGAAAGATGTAAATGGCAATGTACTAAAAACACGAGTAAAAACACATATTTGTATGACAATTATCTGCAACAGATGCATTTCTTTGTACGGTATCTTTAAGTACACATGCACTTTGAGACAATTCCTGGAAACACTGTGCATCAGATTCAACATTCAGTATGAGTGTTCCCATTTAGCAGCCGGACTCATCTTGTCTTCTGGGTAATGAGCCCCTAAGAAAAATTTCAAGCCCATCTGAATGAACAAATAAGATGGAAGGCTGAAAAGTCATCTTGAAAGCAGCAGCAACGAATCCCACTTGGGACAGGCAACATGGAAGAACCAGAAGCTGCCTTTGTACAAAAGCAATACATTTCAGGAAACGAGAAAGCTGCCAGCAATCGCTACTACAAGGAAGCCAGACTTGCCCAAAACAGCAGAGTTGAGCCAGCCTGTCTCTTCCCTCCCACATGCCTGGGGGCTTCCCCAACTGCTCCCCTGCAGATGCTGCAGAGAGGTGCTCATCCCCTTTTTGGCACCCTGGGATTCCTCTGGGATTAGTGACTGCAGCTGTCAGCACACACCTTCACATCCATTAGCCACACCAAGACAAATTAATCCAAGGTAATCAGGAGAGATGTTTGGCTTGTGAGAAGTGAGGAGTGGTTCCCAAGACCTGTTCATCTGAAAGTAAATTCAAACCCAAATAAAAATAATCCTACAACAATGTTCAGCTAGAGAGAACAGTGGGCACCTTCTGGAGTTATGTCCTTCACAGAGGAGCAAGCACAGCCGTGCTTCTGCTCATCAAAACATAACCCCCACCCCATGCTCCTTTAAGAGCACAGGCTGCCAAAAATAAAGCTGAATGTCTTCAGAAGACATTCCCAGACCTGTCTGCCTCAGGACAGGGCTGACCACAATGGTGCTAAAACATAGCAGGGTTTTTAGCAGTTGCATATCAACATCCTTTTGATGAAAATGCCAAGTGAACTCTACTGAGTAATTGCCTGTGGGAAATGAAGGTGCCATATCTCCATCCAGAACTGTCAAATGTGTGATTTATTTGTACAGAAAGAAACATCAGCTTCTGCAGTGCCTTAAAAGTAGCTCCTGTGTGTCCATAAATGGCATTACTCAGTGCACTTGAAGCTTTATTCCACTGGCTCCAGGTGGGATAACCTGGAGTCCATTCATCAGTGAGTATAGACTCAATCATCTGACATTAGGAATCATTCCAGTTTGTAAAAGCCTTTGAAATGCTCCAAAATAGGCAGCAAAAACATGTAAAGTTTCAGGGGCCATTGGTTAACACCACGCCAGCTTCACCATCCATCAGAATATATCAATTATAAAACAAACCTACAAAATCAGAAACTAAGGTGAGCCCTACAAAACAGCAAGTATGCCAAGTTTCTTGCCAGCCTCTCTCCAGTGTTTACCCAGCTGAAAGAAAAAAAGCAGAAATAGTCAATCCTTCTAAGGAGAACAAAACATCAAGATTTGTAATCTGGAGCTGGCTGTAAAACTAGCACTTACCCACCGATCTCTCACTCCTGATCAGCCCTAATGTTGCACTTCCCCTGCACATTCACACCTAGAAGAAGCTACTTGCAGCCATTGGTGCTGTTTGTACTGGGGGAAAGTGCAGGTCTAACAGTATTTTCAGAGCTGCCAAGACATGCAGTTCCCACTGGCTTCACCACTTCCACGATCTCCTGAGCTGTGGGTACCCATCCACTGGCCTAAGTAACCCTCTCCAGAAGCCTGGTTACTTTTGCCTGCCTGAACCTTCTCACTCTGGTTAACCGGAAGAAAAATCGCTTAATGCCTTTCTTGGGTCACTTGACATCATCTTCCTGTGCCCTGCAGACACCATGGATGGAGCCAGGGAGAGAAGCAGAGCCGGCTGGGGCTGCAGAGGGAAGGAGCAGCACCAGCTGCACCAGTAGCAAAGAAGCGCCTCGTACTCCATCACCCTTCAATCCCACCCCAGGTTTGCCTCATGCCAATGCTACTCTCTGCATTGGCAGCTTTCTGAAGAAGTCCAGGAACTCAGCAGGCTTACAAACAGCACCCCTTTCTGCAGGGTCTTCTTCATCGGTTTGAACCTGGACCATGGCTCACATCCTGCTCAAAGGCACATGTGACAGCACAACCAAGAGGGGAAGGCACTCTGGCATAGGAGTGGGAAAGAGCAGCTGGGAGGGACAGGGAAGGACCCTTTAATCTAAAACTGTTCCTGTGCTTTTAGACAAGAGCTTTAAATCTGACACCCAGCATCTCTTTGGTGAGAACACAGGAAAATGCTTAATACTCCCAGAGATCCAATGTTGAAGTCTTTCTGGCATTAGGTTGAAAATAATTCTTGTTCGAATTTTCTTCTGGTTTATCACTGTCTCATGGTGGAGGAAAGGAAGAATAATCACAAGAAACACAGTCAGCTGCAAATGGGACCTCAGAAAGCATTTTTCTACCCTATCTGAAAAGAGAAGCTCATTTAGACATTGTAAGCAGGACTACCTGCTAGGATATATATCACTTTATGATTCTTAGTAAGGCATTTTTAGTAAGCCAGTCTTCAAAAGCCACTATTTTTAACCATGCCTCCTACAAATGTATTAAGACTGGTAGCTCCTTAAATATAATTTCCCTTTTCTTGCTCCACTTTTACCACCTGTCTCAATATTAGAGATGGCCACAGTCCGGGGCATTTGCTGTTTTGGAGGTAGGAGCTTAAATATATTGATGGACATTAGGACACCAATAAAATTATTCCAAATCCAGCAGCGAGTGGGCAAGACATCAACCCCAACTCACTGGCATTTGCATGGAGGGGGAAGCCACTGGGAGCCATTCCCACACAAGAAGCATGGCCCATGGATGGGCTGCCACCACAGTTTATGGAGGGATTATTTTGATCTTCTTCGAAGCTTTAATTACTGCACTGTTTGTGCTAGTTAGTCCTGTGGTCAGTTCAGCCTATTTTTTGCAACTAGAAACTTCATGAACATGGTGAAGGCTACTCCCCAACAAGCTGTAAACTGGTTGCAATCTGCATATACACATATTTTTACTCCATAATGTTTGATGAAGAGCTTGTAGTCCTCCCTACTCTCTGCAAGAACATTCCAGTAAGTCTGACTTGTTTTTTCCTTCACAGAGATGACACTCCTGCCATACAGAAAGTGTAACCTTTGAGAATGAAGAGCTCTTCACTAGAATTACAGCAGCTGTAGACAGAAAGTGAAAGCAATGGCATGGCAGGCATTACATCTGAGCAGTACATGATGTTCTTTTTCCTTCGGTTTCACTCTGGCAGCATCTGGATAACTGAAAAGGCACAAAGGTTAACCCAAAAACTCAAGCTACTCTATACCTGTGGGTACTTTCTTAAAAGTATATTCCTATGGAACAACAAAAAAGCACCAAAAAAGCACCAAAAAAAAAAAAAAAAAGCTGGAAAAGGAGTGCTTTCCCTGTCACAAAGTACCTAGTTATAAGATTTGTCAGTATATGGAAATATTATTAATGGTTGTGAAAAGTTAAGGTGGGATAAGATCTTAGAGGAACATTTGTGAAGTAGGTCACAGCCTTTGCTCAAAGCTGTGGAAAAACATCTATTCCTCTGTGGACATGTGCAGAACACTGTATGGTATAGATTTATCTTTTCTCTGCAAATACAGAATGGGCAATAATATTTTTTGCAAAGTTATCCTTACTTGTGCTTTGCTGATAAACTTTTAAACTATTTCCTTTGTTTGCTAAGGCTGATGCAGTTAAGAAAAGCATCAATCATCCCGTGTGACCAAAGAGATATGCTGAAATG
This sequence comes from Notiomystis cincta, assembly GCA_013398075.1. Taxonomy (NCBI): domain Eukaryota; kingdom Metazoa; phylum Chordata; class Aves; order Passeriformes; family Notiomystidae; genus Notiomystis; species Notiomystis cincta. Next base: position 210,583 of record VZRX01021880.1, read on the forward strand.
AGACCATATGCTAATTTTAGGATTCAGAGAACTGGGTTCTGTATTTGCGTCTGTGCCAAGACTGTTCCAGCAGACAAGGAAACATGATCTTTTTTAAAGAACAGTACTTGGAGCAAAATTCTGCTCTTTGGTCACAGGCTGAACTCTGCCTTCATATAGGATTTTGTAATATGACCACCTTTTTCAGCCATTCTGCTGTGAATACCACTTTCAAAGATTTAACCATTTGTACTCAGAGCAAAGTCCTGCTTAGAAGTCAAATTCATCAGAGGGACAGAGCCTTCTCCCAGGCAAGAAAACTTGTTAGACTCACCTGCCCAGAAATACTTCAGAAATGTGAGATTGACACTGAAATGACAACAGAAGTGCACTTTACTCAGCTGCTTTGACTGTGGATACCTGAAACCCCCCTGCCCAGTCTGTGGGGAGACAAGACCTCTGACTGGTACATTTTCCCATCTGCCATGAGGTGGAGAAGAATCGTACCACAGGTGCTGGAGAACGCACCTTCTTTCTCATAATCCCAAATTATCCAAACATCCATATCTTTTTTTGGATCCAACAGCAAAACATTTAATTGAAGAGCAGTAAATGAGGAAAAGTGGGCATTGCCATTCTTAGAGGTACAAGAGCTACAGGTTCAAAAAGAGATATGAAGCAAGAAAACCCAATAAAAACCAGTAACAGACTTTCTGGATTCACAGCTAGTTAGAAAGGAAAACCTAAGCTCTCTGGTCTTTTAATTGCATGAAATGGGGATTCTTTTTTCCTTACCATTATTCTATTAGTCATGCCCTGTTGAACAGGGAGGGAAGGGGGAAACATTGCTGGCAGATTTGCTTCTCACTAAGCCCCTCTCACTGCGAGCTCCCTTAAAGTATTCGCCATGGCCAACCGCTCCTGTGTTGGCTGTAACACTTCTCCACATTGGAGCAACACAAGTGTTTTTCCAAATGTTTTGGTGACAGCAGAAAAGACAATGTCCTTCCTGTCCACCACCAAGACAGAGCTCACTGCAGCCAGGAAAGGTGGTACCTTGTTTAGTCTGGTGCCTGCAGGACGGAGGCAGCTTCATCAAGACAAGCCAGCAAGCCAAGACTTGGAGAGCAGGCAGGGTGGGAGAGCACAGGTCCAGGGCAGACTGCTGTAAGGCATGGCCTGGCCTTTCAGAAGAACCTGTACAGGCAACCACCAGGCAATACTTCTCCAGCTTCCCTAGGTTCCCAAACGAAATGTGGCAGGGCTACAACAGGACTGTGGCTGCTAAGGGGAAAGCTTTGTGGGGTAACAAAAAATCTCTGCTGCATGACAGATTCATGCTAGCAACAGCTACCCAACTTTCCAAGGCTCTGCAATGCAGTGTGCAGGTTGTGCCCACTTCATTGCAAGGCAGATGGAGGAGGAGGGAAGCAGTCAACATGTGCTCCTCTCCTGCTGCTGTACCCAAGAACGATACACAAAGTAGAACGAAGAAAAGCCTTTTTATCCTCAAGGGACAGAGGGCAAAAAACAACCAACCGGACTTTCCCTGAAAACAACACAAAACAAAACCAAAGAAAACAAAGGCAAAAATAACTCAGATGTGTATTGAAGTCAGCATTTCAGACTGCACGTTAAACATGCCCAGGAAAATGTACAGTGAGAACTCATACTGTATATGGTGTGTTTCATCAGCCCTATAGCATTTCTGTTCCACCCAAAGGGTGTTAACATGCCCTGGCTGGGATTCAGACGTTACACATCAAAACAGACTCTTTCCTTTGGTTTCCATGCAGTGCTTATTCTCCCTCAGCAGCAAAGACATGAGTTGTTATTTTGCAGTGATCTCAGGCCTCATTAAAGTTAGCCCTTGGATTTACAGACTAGCAGTTCACTGAAGAAAAGCCATCTTATTTTAATTCAATAAACCCAGAAGGTTGCTCTTTTTTTGTTTCTGGGCTTAGCCATAATGAAGCAAGGCTTCAGCCTCTCAATATCCACAATGAAATTTCCCTTGCACTAGCTCCTGTGTTGAGCACTATCATGACACTTGAAGAACACAACATCTGTGGCTGAGCACATTCACTTCTCTGGCATTGCAGCAACCTGCATCAGCTGGGAATTTGGGCCAGGCTTTCAACAGATTGCTAAAGATCATCTCCACAGCATCCTTGCCACGATGATCATCTGCACATGCATTGATGACTGCAAGTCTGGTGACATACAAAATGATTGCTTTAGTTTCAGCTCTAAAAGAATACTTTGTTTCCTGGGGGTTTCTTTCATTTTTTTCTTAGGTCTTGCAGGAAATGAAGATGGGAGATGCCAGATTCTGGTGGCATCAGGATGACAACACATCTGTACAAGAGACACTCTACAGCATGTAACTACAGAAGACTTCTCTTGCCACCTCCTCCAGGAGTCTCAAAAGCAGCCATAAATTATTTATAATCAGTCCAATATCTGATTTATTTTCTTCTTAAGCTTTGTGTTACATCTGATGACCCATCATGATTTGTCCTCTGTGTCTGGGATTTCTAAATATTTTTCTCCCAAAACGCTGCCTAAAAGAGAGGTGGTGATTTTCCTGTACTTCACTCAGACAAGTCTGGGAGGGGCTTGTTTACAACAAGAGATCTGTTGTCATGGTTGTCAGGGAGTAATTAATTCCTCGCATTGGGGAGCAGTTATCCTGAAAATAATCAATTTTATTCTGGAATTAAGTGCTCACATGCGAATCCACTCCTGAATACCCACACGTAATTGCTGCTGCTGCTTAGCTGTGTCAGTTGGAATCCATGGAAGCCAAACTCTGTGTATTCTTTAAAGCTGCCAGGAAAACTCAGCGTTTGACACCTGATTCATAACGAATTTTCCGGCCTGGTGAAAACTAGAAAGCTATTAAAGCTCAAACAATTATAAACAATCACTTCACTGATGCAACTCAACAGCACTGTTCTGTTAGACCACTGAGTTCTCATGATCTCTATGACTAGGTTTACAGGAGACATCCCTGAAACTTTTAACAAGCACTTTAACTACATAGGTCCCTCTGAAAGCAGTGGAAATTATGCATGCACATACCTGCAAGATCAGGATCTTAAACTGTAAAAGTCCCTTTTAAAGCCTGGGCAGTGTTTATCTCAGTGTCCTGCCTAACATTCCTTTGCCTAAGTACAGGGTGAGTGCTTTATAGGGTGCTATACATTAGAAAAGAGCCATTGTAAAAGCAAAGTGCTTCATCTCATTGTTCCCACACTGATAGCTTGTGAGGCTTAGACAGGACTGCAAGAAGACAATAAAATTTTAGAGGCACTCGGGGATGCAGAAAAAAAATTATTCCCGATAGTAAACACTGAGAAATGTGTTCAAGGAAGACTTTTCACATTCACTGGCCATGACCTGCACCTGATGTAACCCAGCTTGCTTGGCTTAGGCTTGTTTCTCACAGCTACCTTTGTTTGTATAACATACTGTTCTGCAACACACAGCAAGAACTATTTGCACACTACACTAAAGTGCGATTTAATATTTGCTTAAAGCTTTCATTTTATTGTCTGGGCAAGGGCAGTTTCTACCACTGAAGTTAATAGCTAACCCACAACTACACCTTTGCTACCCAAACTTCTAATCGCTAGCACAGCACCCAGATCCAGCACCAAAAAGACATAAACCACCTCTGCCTAACCTCACCCAGAGAAGCAAACCCGGCCCTTTCAGCAAAGCAACTTCTCCTTCACAGCTAAGAAAAGGTATTCAAGAAAAGTATACACTATTCTGGGTTTGTAAAGAATGCTCTCATGCTTACTAAGACACTTTCTTTACCGACAGATTATGGCAGGCACAGACTTGGGGGCTGGGATCCTCTGAATCACCCACTGTGAGCTGGAAACATGTCTGTCACATGAACTTATTTACAGTTACAAAAATAGCACCATGAAAGAAGCAGATGTGTTGAGCACAAAAAATAAATTGAATTAGTTATTACAAAGATACTGCTGGAGTTTGAGAGAGAATTATCTTTCTCTTCTACACACATTTGAAAGGCATGCACCCCAAGTGTACTAAGTATTAAATACTTGTACTTATGCTTGTTGAAATGATATGACCTAATGCTCCTTTTTCTAAAAATGCTACTCTTTCCTCTGCCACAGGACATACAGGATATGAATAGTTAATAGGATTGGTTACAAAACGTGCTTTTAATTTAAAGTTTTTGTGTTGACCACAGACCAAGAGCAATTAGACAGCCTCACTCTGTGATCATCAGCAGCTATTTCTATCTCGGAAGTCTCCTAAAATACTACTGAGCTAGAGTGAGACAACTCATCTTCTTTTCTCATCTAGGCTGCATAAATATTATTAAACTAAACAAAGCCAGACTTCTTTGGATTCCCTCATCAATCTCATATCTCCAGAATTGTTCTGGCATCCAGAGAATTTAGTTTTTATATGCTTAAATGCAATGTGTTCAAACGTGTGAGAGTTAGATCTCTGGAATTAAAGTCTTTCATTTCACCCCCATAGAGCTTCAGCAGAGCAGAGATTGTCCAAGCTTCTTGTCAAGGCCCAAACTTTTTCTCAGCACAGCCCAGGAGCATGCATCTCTAAATAGCAAGGACATTCATTTGATATTACACAGCCGTCCAATGTTTGGCCATCTTTTGACTAATTCACTGGGTACTTCTCAAGGTCACAACGTACATTCTAGCTGCTGACTGATATCTGAAAATTGAGTGGAACCACTCACAGTCATTTCACACCATCAGCAAAGCTGATACCAGATTACATCTTCTGGTTACTGTTGATCTGCCCCAGATCTAAGTGGATGACCCCAAGGGTGGGATGCAAAAAAAAAACCCCACTGTGGATTTTACACCCGATCCTATTAACAACTCAGATCTCAACCTGACTAAAACTCAGCGCTCTGGCCAGTCTGACTGACTCCCTTCCATCATCCTGGGTGTCATCACTTCCACTGTACTTTGTGTACGTGTTTGCCACAGCGTTTCAAAATGGACCTTCCACGACTGAAGAAGACGTCACTTCCCATATTGCAGGGCTGGTGCCCAGACCTCTGCCTGTGAAAAGTGGTACCTGGACAAACCAGGAGTGCAGCCCCTACCCTCTGTTGTGTAGTTGGCTAAGGGAGTGCTGCCATGCTGCAGTCAAATGTAGACAACAGATTAAATAAATGGTAAATCTGAATTAATTTTTCAAGCTCTCATACTTCTTTCCTCTGTGTTTATTCTTTCATTTTGCCAACTGGGAAATGAAAACCAACGGAGTCAGTTTCACTTTTGTTTATATTTGGTTTCAATTTTATCCTCAAGTTTTGCTTTCATCTTTTTCATGTAACACAGTTGGGATTTCAAATGCTGCAGGCAAGCTTTCAGTAATTTAAAAACATTACTCTCCTATCTTGCCTGTTTTCCTATTGCAGAATTATTTTTATTTTAGATAAACTTTTTAAGATGCTGTCACAATTTTGGAAAGTGTTTTGGGGTGGGACTGTTTAGTTTTGATTTTACAGATTTATATGCCTCATCCAATTAAATTCAGTATTTCAGTATTTTCCACTTGATCCATGTCTCAGTTGGATAAAAAGACCATTTACAGGATTCAACAAAACACCTTAAAAGAGCAGCCAGTACACCAAATGCACAATACCCCGCATCACACACCAAATGTGTTATACATATATGCATGAAATGCACATAAAGAGCTAAACTTATTGCTACCTTAATTTATTAAACAACAAAGGCAGCAACTTGCTTAGATAAAGCTGTAAGAGGCTTGCCTGGAATGCTGTCAAGCAATAGTCAATACCAGTGGAAATATCACAGTACAGGCTTTGCCTTCTGTGCACCTCTCAGGCCCTTCAAGTCACATATATCCCTCCATAGATATCAAAAAGCAGAACTGAACCACAGGTCACACTTTTCAAAACCAAATGCATAAGAAACCCTTCCTTCTTTTGTGCTGTATTAATGTTAAGTATCTAAGTCTTTAAAATGTACTTAAAATAATTTTAGAGCAAAAGGGAAATGGTTAAACAACGTCTACTGTCACATGCAGTTCAAAACAAAGGACAAATTTAAAGAGTTTTGATGCACCTTAACACCATTCCTAACACCAGAAATATGCTGTGAGCTACAAACCAAGCCTGTCAGGGTTAGCTGAAAAACCATCAAACAGCAATTAATAGACAGGAATATGAAAATTATTACTTCCAAGCTTATCTTGAGAGATAGTGACCTATATAGCAACAACTGAATGTTAAAATAACTTAAGAGTTAAAAATTAAATTCTGCACCTGGAGTGAAACAATAATGCCACATGCAGGCAGATTTGCTCCTGGATGTGTGTCCAAGCTGCAGCAAGATAAAATGTTTGCCTTGTCCTAAAGATTGCTGTACTTGGTTTAATGCAACCTGCTCCCAAGCAAACAAAGGGGTCAGAAGATTTCCAGCATACAGAATGCTGGGCTTGCAATATATTACAAATTAAGAAACCAAACATTACTGTACTGCTTACCACTTCTTTCTTTCCTCTCTAGGTCATTCAAAAACCCAGAAATTTTGCATGAGCTTCCAAGAAATTGAAAACATATCCAGCACTAACTGTATGAGCAAGTTCTGATACCTTTTCACAGTTTATCAATAAGAAGTAAGTGCAGTACAATGTGTTACTTATGCTATATACAAAATATCTTTAGGTATTTATAGATACGTAAATTTGTATATCTGCATATATATACTTACATACATATAGGCTGACGATAAACTCTAAATTGGATTCCCTTTCACTAACTGTTAACTGTTGATTTCAGGTTTTTTTAGAGGCTATTTTAATCTTAACACAAGAATTTACACATAGTCAATAAAAGGAAGAACTTTCATACAGTTCCAATAAAACTTCTGAAAAAACCCAAACCAAAACAAAACCAAAAACCCCAAGAGGAAATTATTTAATTACACCGAATGATATTTTGCATAATGCTATTCATTACATGAGGAATATGCAACTTAACAAATCTGTTCCTCTCATTTACTATATCCAGAATCTTTTCAGCTTACTTATTTGTTGTTCTGTTTTGCGCTTGAGATCTCAAAGGACGAACCAGAAAATGTTTTGCAGTAATCACAGTTTGTAGCAGCACAAGCTACAATAAAACTTCTGTAAACACTGCCTTATGGTTTATGCCCTCAATATCACAATCATTGGAGGCCTTTGAAGAATCAGATTTCAAAAGAGTAATCTTTACAAATGAGACACAGAGATAAGCAAGAGTAACACATGATTAGCTTTGTATCTTTACCTAGAAATGGACCATGACTTTTAATATATATATTGCATATATATATATATATACACACACAGAGTAACAAGCTGAGGTTCTAATCCTGCAAATGTCACAGGAATTTTGCAGGGGCGCGGCTCCAATCCAATGTTAAATGCATACAGGACACATTTAACCTGACTGTAGCTGTGCCAGGTTAACAAGGGCTGGGGTAGCAAGCCCAAATTAAACAGGATTGTCATAGGCTTTTTATTTTTTCTGGAAGTTTGATAAAATCTTGTGCTACAAGTTTCACATAACAAAGGGCAATCCATGGCCTTGCCTCTCTCTGTTACCTGCAAATGGGCTGTAGCTCATGCTGCTCAGTGGAAGTTTCCTTTAGCACTTTCCAGCAACGATCCTTGATCAGCATCTGCAGTAATTCTCTGTCAGCAGCCAGTGCCCAAAATTTGATACTGAACTGTCCTGACTGCTAAGTTGCACAGCAAGTTTCTCTCCCACAGGCTGCCTAATCACTCGTGAACCCAAGTAAACTCCTGACATACACGCAGTGCCCGTGCACACCACAATTTACGTATTACAGGACAAACATCTGGTTTTTTGAAGTCGCCTCCCAATTGTTTTATTTGGTCTCATTTATCTTACCTCTTCACTTTCTTCATGACACTAATGGTTTTAAAGAATATCCCCACGGTCCCTTCAGTCACTTCTTTTCCAAGCTACTTACTCTTTCACAAAAGCTCCTTCCCACCCTTGATCGTCTTTGACATCCTCCTCTGTAGCTCAGCAACTTTCACTACTTCCTCAATCAGGACAGGGGGGCAACATGGATTTTTAGTGGCATCATTGTGTTTTCTATTTCTTTTTTTAACTCCTTCCTAATAATTCTTAATCTGTCCTGTTCTTTATTAGCCACATCTTGTTACAGAGCTTATTTTTTCACTGGATTATATAAACTGTATGATTTTTTTCTTGAGTAGAAAGTCAGTTCACGTTGCTTTTTATTTGTGTACAGAAAATTAAGATTGCAACCCCTTCCATGCAAATTTTTCTGTACTGAACTTCATCTGCAAACTTACATCCATACTTTCAAAATAAGATTCTTCTGCAGACTTTGTGGTTCAGCCTTTGGGATTTTCATGCTCCAAATGAGTTAATACAACCAGCAAACTTGTCACATCCCCACCTATCCCTTCCTCCATCCCTTGAATGGCACAAGCCTGGACAGACTTGGAGTGAGGGGTACAACCTCCTTTCACGGGGCAAACTGGCCATGACTGCACAGCTCGAAGCAAACTGATCCCACCCTGAAACTGGCCCTGCTTTAGTAAGGACTGCATCAATACCTTCAGACAACGCTAGAAGAGTCATGGCACTCAGCTCCCTGGCAACAAAAGTCAGGCCTAGTCTTTGTCACTGTTTCACATTTATGAAAGTAGTTCACTAGTCCCATTCGCTGATCCCTGGCAAGCAAACAAGCCAACAAAAATCCCATCCTCGAGTCCCGAGTCTCCGCAGAAACCCTGAAAAACAGACACCTCCTTTGTTACATTCTATTTCTGCAGCACCAAGGCGAGCCTACTCAAGGAGTTACGCACAAGCGGCAACATATCAGCCACTTTCCATTTAGGTTGTTTCAAAACTCTGCAACGAGTATCGCCTCCCGCCTCCTCCTTCATTCTTCCCCACGGTTTGCTCTCATTCCCTCTCTCACAGACAGGTCACTTTGAAAAATTCTCCAACAAGTTCTCTCCTTAAAAAGACAGAAAGCCTCTTGCAAGAGAGTCTCCTTAAACTCTTTCTTGGTGAAGCAAGGCTCAGAGAATTTGTTTCACTCTTCTGCTGACTTTATCTTCCTTGGGCACTCCCTCTACGCACGGATAACTTATCAGCAGGCTTCCTGGGTTTGATGCATTTCAAAGAGTATTCTCATTGTTTTCATGCCTTCAGCAGCATGACTCTTTGGCTTACCTTATTGTGTTTGACACAAATGTTATGTTCTTTTCCACCTTTCCCATTTGAAGACAAAATCTTAACATTTGAAAGAGGTCTTTTTACATGTACTGAGCTGCTTTATTGACATCAGTTGCTTTGAGCCTTTACTATTAGTGTCTTTGAAGAATTACATGCCACTTGCAACTATTTTGCAGTTTTGGCTGCCTCTCACCATTTGATTAATTTCTTTCCTTGCTATATGAAGATCTACTTTGGAAGGTTAAACACTGCCACAACAACTTTTTGCCTTTGCTGCTCCTGAAACAACACTGAGTTTAAGGACATTATGACCAGCATCATGTTAGAACTGGCTGGGATTTTGAATGCAAAATTCTGACCTTAATTCTTGCTGGCCAGAACCCTGTCCAGAGTTGTTACCCCCAGTGCATCTGTACAAGCTACACCCAGAAAGTAGGGTTTTTTGGCACCTAGGCAAATTTCATGTTGGGCCATGACATAATCTACATGGAGGCAACTGAGGCCTCCCATTAACAATTGTATTTCCTACTCTTGGAGCTTCTCTACACTCCATTAATATATGACAGTTATTGTCAACATCTAGTCAGTCATATGGCCCTAAACTCTCTATCCTTCCTATACATCATGCCACAGGACCCTGAGTTACTTCCCCAAAAAGTTATTTCCTCTTTAACAAAAAGTTTCCCACATCATGCACGTGCAAGCTACTCTGTCCTCTCTATACAAAAACAAGGTTTTTGATATTCCAAGTATTTTATCATGGAGATGTTTTAACACCACGGAGGTGATGCATCACTTCAAAAGAGAGAGTGCCATGGCAAATTTTATATTCTTTATTCACCAGCTTTTTCCCACTGTTTGGTTTTTAAACATGTATTTATATATACAGTATATATAAGTACATGTTTTCATTGAAGGTATACATAGCCTAGCTGTAAATTTATTTACATAAAGCCTATTCTTCTAATGTAGACTCTATTCAAAAAAATATTTTTATTTTCTCTTGAATCTTAGCACCCTTTTTTCTTCACCATTTCCTCAACTCTGTATAAAACTGCCTCTAACTCCACTTGGTCCCACACATCAAAGACCTTTGCTTAATGGAGAAAGGGGCCTTTAACTCCCCTTCCTAATAGCCTGCATGTTACTCTCATACCTCCTGGCTACCCATTTCCACACAGTGTGGCCTGTGATGAACAGCTCTTCTCTAGAGACTGACTTGACATCTCCTAAAATCTGTCACTCCTGTCATCAGCAAGCAACTGGGTAGCAGTGCTGATACATGTGCCAAACAATAGCAATGACTGACTGCTCTACCTGCTTCTACCAAGGTGCTGGGAGCCCCAGGCTCAGCGGGACGGCACAGGGCTCAGCAGGCTGGCACCTTGCACTGGAGGGCTGCAGTGTGGCACATGACCACAATGAAGCGATACTGTGCCTCAGGAGTGGGAGCTCTCACACCTCCCACCATGGTTTACCAGCTAAAAGAAAGGGGCACATTAATCCCCTGGTGTCACGTTACCAACAGGGGCCAAAGAAGGAACTGATGCATGCGAAGGGGCTGGTGGCAAGGAAAGACTGCGATTCAGACTGAGACCACCTGCCTCACAGATCAATTCTGCTACTTTTGTGTGACTGTCTCTGTATTAGGGTGAATTTAAATGTTGCTGCTCCACTCAACTCTTTTTTTTTTTTTTGTGGTACTAACACAAGCATTCTGCAAAGGTTGTTAAGACTTAAATAACTGTAAACTTAAACATGTTGTATTTCATCTCCAGAAACGGAGATCTTAATTTACAACTGCTCATAACTTCAAGGGAATGCTGTCTGAAAAAGCTCAGCAGGGTAAGGTGGGCTATAAATTACAACTGTGCACTTACCGGAAGGAAAGTTCTGCACTCCGGAATTCCTTTATCTGAGCTCTGTGTCTAAATAAGTAAGGTTAAGATACAGACTCTGCTGCTTAGGAGCTCACGCTAATCAAACCGGGAGTTAAAGACCTGAGTACCTCTGGGAACCTGAGCCGAGGGATCCAACCCTTCAGGTACTTGCAACTTTGGTCCCGAACATCGTAAGACGCTTGAAATTTGGCCCTGGGTACTGCGCACAAAGAAAACCCTGGTTCCTAACTTGCCTCTGGGCCCCGACGTCGAGCGCCTGGCGCTCCGCTCGCTGGCGCGGGGCAGCACAGCGCCTGCAAAGGCGGCCGCGCCGCCGTCCCGCACCGCACCCGCGGCCGCTCCTGNACAGCGCCGGGGCACGGCACAGCACAGCACAGCACAGTACAGCGCCGGGCACAGCACAGTACAGTACAGCGCCGGGGCACGGCACAGCACAGCACAGCACAGTACAGCGCCGGGCACAGCACAGTACAGTACAGCGCCGGGGCACGGCACAGCACAGCACAGCACAGTACAGCGCCGGGCACAGCACAGTACAGTACAGCGCCGGGGCACGGCACAGCACAGCACAGCACAGTACAGCGCCGGGCACAGCACAGTACAGTACAGCGCCGGGGCACGGCACAGCACAGCACAGCACAGTACAGCGCCGGGCACAGCACAGTACAGTACAGCGCCGGGGCACGGCACAGCACAGCACAGCACAGTACAGCGCCGGGCACAGCACAGTACAGTACAGCGCCGGGGCACGGCACAGCACAGCACAGCACAGTACAGCGCCGGGCACAGCACAGTACAGTACAGCGCCGGGGCACGGCACAGCACAGCACAGCACAGTACAGCGCCGGGCACAGCACAGTACAGTACAGCGCCGGGGCACGGCACAGCACAGCACAGCACAGTACAGCGCCGGGCACAGCACAGTACAGTACAGCGCCGGGGCACGGCACAGCACAGCACAGCACAGTACAGCGCCGGGCACAGCACAGTACAGTACAGCGCCGGGGCACGGCACAGCACAGCACAGCACAGTACAGCGCCGGGCACAGCACAGTACAGTACAGCGCCGGGGCACGGCACAGCACAGCACAGCACAGTACAGCGCCGGGCACAGCACAGTACAGTACAGCGCCGGGGCACGGCACAGCACAGCACAGCACAGTACAGCGCCGGGCACAGCACAGTACAGTACAGCGCCGGGGCACGGCACAGCACAGCACAGCACAGTACAGCGCCGGGCACAGCACAGTACAGTACAGCGCCGGGGCACGGCACAGCACAGCACAGCACAGTACAGCGCCGGGCACAGCACAGTACAGTACAGCGCCGGGGCACGGCACAGCACAGCACAGCACAGTACAGCGCCGGGCACAGCACAGTACAGTACAGCGCCGGGGCACGGCACAGCACAGCACAGCACAGTACAGCGCCGGGCACAGCACAGTACAGTACAGCGCCGGGGCACGGCACAGCACAGCACAGCACAGTACAGCGCCGGGCACAGCACAGTACAGTACAGCGCCGGGGCACGGCACAGCACAGCACAGCACAGTACAGCGCCGGGCACAGCACAGTACAGTACAGCGCCGGGGCACGGCACAGCACAGCACAGCACAGTACAGCGCCGGGCACAGCACAGTACAGTACAGCGCCGGGGCACGGCACAGCACAGCGCCGGGCACGGCACAGCACAGTGCCGGGCACAGCACAGTACAGCGCGGCACAGCACAGCGCCGGGCACAGCACAGTACAGCGCCGGGGCACGGCACGGCACGGCAGGGCACCGGGGCACGGCACAGCGCGGGGCTGCACCACCGACCCCCGGCCGGCACCAGCTCCCGCTGATCCCCGGCCTCCCGCAACACGCGCTGGGCCCGCAGGGCTGCACCGAGGACTGGAGTCAGCCCCGGCGAGCGAGGAGCGAGGGAGCCCTGCTCTGGGACGCACAAACCCAGGGCTCAAAGCAGGTTTTCCCGGAGACCCTGCCCAGAGAGGAATCCCTGCCGCTCAGCTCCACTGAATCGCTCCCTGCGTCTGTAGCCCCTCTGCTGCGGTGGGAGTCTCGGTTTCGGTCTGGTACTCGCGCATGCTAGGGCTGTCCTTGCCTTTGTCATAGTTCCACAAGGAGGACAATTACAGATTAGATCCTTCGAACCCAGCGAGGTTCAATCGGCTGGTTTACTTCAAGAGAGAGCTCTTGGATTTCAACAAATTTTGCAAACTGCCGTTAGTTATGGAGTCAATGCAGAGACCAAAGCTTTCTACAGGATTTTGATAATCCCGATCCAAACTACAGTAAATAAAACTGGCCGAGGAGAGGTTGCACTGCGCCATTCCCAGCCTTAGCCATAAATAATAAAGGAAAAGAGCACTTGGAGGCTGGAGGAGATATGAAATGTAGCAATTTCAGAAGGCTGTATTTGGAGACACACGGGTGTATGCCTCTCTCTCACATGCACATGTATCTATACCTTGTACGCACACACACACGAAGTACTCGGGTACTCCCCGTGCAGCTCCCGGGTGGTGCACGGCGGCAGCGGTGCCCGGACACCGCGGGTTGTGCAGGGAGTGGCACAGGGGAGTGGTTAAGGAGCTGTGTGCTCTCCAGCCGTACAGCAAAGGGAGAGGGAGGTGTTCTCCAGGTGCTGCGTGTTCTGAAGATCCTTTGTGGCAGCATCCCTGGACATGCAGAGAGAGGACACCGAGCTAGCAATGAGACAGGGAGTCCACCCTTGCGGGTGACGAGACCTCCAGGTTTGAAAAGGCTTTCCTTGCACTGAGAACATAAGCACAAAACAGTTTAGGTTGGCAGAGACACATGGATGTCAACAATCTACCATTCCCAAAAAAACACTGCAGCCTAGAAGGTGGCTGTGGTCCACGTGTGCACATGTGAAGTAGGAAAGGTCAAGGAAGAGGTTTGGGAAGCAAGACAGGTGCCACTAAGACAGTAAAATCAAGCATCTCCTTCTAAACCTCCCTAGAAACATTCCCAGCAGTAAGGAGAAGTCCACACTCATGTGGAGGGACACAAGTTGAGCAGCTGCACCAGAGAAGCAAGGAAGGTCCTACTCACATGGCTGATACTCCCAGATACTTCCAGAAGAGACTGATTTCCATGAAGCCACAGTGGAGTGAGAATGAGGGACATGGGACACCTGGCTTCAAATTGGCATGTTGACTGAATCATGTGCAGGGAAAGGAAAATATTCAGCAAGACATGGTAGTGACAGGCCACAGCTTCTGTAGGAGGGTCAGACTGTGGCTATAGGGAAAGGGGCTATGAACTACATGACAAAAGAAGCAGCAAAATCAGCAAACTCCACCAACTAAAGCCAAATTTTCATAGACTTAAGATCTAACTAGGATAACAGTAGAGTATTAACACCCTCTGCCCAGGCTGGAGACAGTTACTATGGCCAGGTTTGGTTAGAGAGCAGTACATTGATTGAAAGTGAGAAATTTCTAACCAACTTGTTCCCACTTAGAAATAAGATCTAACAGTTGTAATAACTCATGGAAGAATTGGTCCAGCACTCAGAATCTGGAACATGGCAGGATGAAACACAAAGAACAGGATGGGGAGGGCTGCAACATGCCTCCTGATGATCACTCTGGCCCGTGTGTAACAGAAACAGCAAAGATCCAGAGAAGACAACAAAGATAAAGAAAAATATGGAGCCACCCTGATGTTAGAGTGATTCAAGGATTTAAGTGACCAAGATTATATAGGATGGAGAAGTGATAAACAACAGAAAACAGTGAGACCAGAGAGAACACACAATCAAGAGTAGAGAGGAGTAGGGGTGGATTATCTGTTTTCTTTTCTAATGTAAGAACTAGAGAGCATCAAGTGAAACTAGCAGGTGGCCAATTTAAAGCAAACAGAAGGAGGTGGATTTTCCTGCAGCAGGTAATTAAACAGTAGGACATCCTCCTGTGAGGTGCCAATAATTCACAGGGGATCTCAAAAAAGTGCCTGTACACATTCACAGAAGGAAAAAAAAAAACATAAGGTATATTAAATGCAAAGACACCAACTCTGCCTCAAGCAGCCCCCAAAGCCACAAATTTCTAAGGGCTAGAAGCTCTTCGGTATCCTTCAAAAAGTCCTGAATGGAAATGCCTGCAAATGGTTCAGGGCAGGAATGCTACCCCAACACCTCCCTCCAAGCAAAGAGTAGGATGGCTTGGGCTGGCTTTTGCAATACTCAGTAGCTGTTATTTTTTCTGTGCTTTTAATCTGTTTGCAGAATGAGCCAGCTGTGAAAAATTCCGTAGTTTATGTATCAGCAAATATTGTGTAGAAAAAATACCACCATTTTAATAATTTAATGTCTCACTCAGGGGGCACTCTTCACACAGTGGCACTGGCACTGCTATGAATTACGTTAGTTGGTTTTGGTCAAGTTTGGTTTCCCTGAGAAACACTGGCCAAGCCATTGGGCAGAATTTGCAGCTCTCTTGCATTTTTTCCTACCACCTTCACCTGATCTCAGTGGAGCACATTCAAAGATCTTGATGCATTCTCTGCATTGACAAAGGCTTTTCCCTCCACATGTCCTAGCACCACAAAATCAAAAGTTATCCCAGAAGTAGAATCTTCTGTCATCATCCCTTCTTTTAATGCTGAGAGGTAATGGGAACGGGCAGCTTTTGTTTTCTAAACTTAACTTTCAGCAGTGACTCATTCCCTCCAAAAAGAGACTTCAACCTCTTTTTGACTTTGCTGTTGCAGTAAAACTGGCAGCTTTAAAATCAGAGAATTTAACCCAGAAGCACTATGGATCCACAGGTTTTCCCCTGCAGAACTGCCAAAGTTTGCAACTAATTCTTTTAATCAACTTCCTTAGGGATCCAGCTACTGGAATCAGTTGTTTCCATTAGCATCTTGCCTTTCCCTCACAAGTGAGTCACTTTTCTGGCCTGGAGCTCATTTCTGTGAGAAAAAAATCTTCAAACTGGGAACCCCTTAAGTTCTAGAAGGTAAAAAGTATGCAATCCTTTTTCTTTTTTTTTTTTTTTTAATTTAATAATATTTTTGAAAAGTTAAATAACATTTACGACATCTTCCCTCTTTGCTGCTTTTGTTGTGGGTTTTACCCTATCTTTGTGTGGAGCTGACTATACCATCATTTTGGTTCTTAAAATCACTGTCACAGGTATTGGGACTATTCATATGTAGAATTGGAGTAGTTGAGTTTTCTCATGGAGCTGGGACTCAAGCTTACCTACTCACCTACAGCTGACCTGTTTATTTTTCTGATACATTAAAGTAGGAAAGCTAATTTATATTACAGGCCAGTATCAAGAAAATAAATCAGTTGCAAGAGTCTTATAATTCTTACTTTAATAGTATTACCACATCATCCTGAGTGCCTACACCCATTTTTAAACATGATGCACAGTTAAATTTATTTTCAGTTTTAATTTGTTCTGTGAAAAACAGTCCTATGGTGATATAATCTTTAGCACTGATATTTTTAGATACTAGATAGTAATGACACCTTTCTTATTAAAAAAGTGAAAAACAGACAAACAAAAAACCCATGAGATTTTTTAGAGCTAAGAATGTAAAGTATTTGCATATTACTGTAACACAAGTAATCACCCAAACTATAATGGAAAAGTGCTGACTAACCTTTTAAGAAGTTCTAAGTAATTTGTCCTCTGAAATCAGTTTCATTTGTTGGTGGGTTGGTTTGGGGGGTTTTTGTTTCATTTACTTTGTCTGTATACTGTTGTAAACAAAAGGAATCTCTGGGCTCTGGTGTTTCTGCAGTGTTCTAAAAGTATTTATGCTCATATTAAATTCATAGAAACTAAAGCTTGTTGCTAGAAACCTGGAGATACAGCTGGGTCTCTTCTTCCTTACCCAACCTCTGGAGGGAAAAAAAAATAACTCACTTAGGTCCCAATTGAGCAAATAGGCCCTGAAATAAAAGGACATGAGCAATTCCTCTCGAATTCAGGCAGAGCCTTCATGCATCTGAAGTTAATGTGCACACAGGAGTGTGGATGAAAAGAGCCTCCCAGCCCTCCTTCTTTGTCTTCATTTTGTCCAGGTTCCTTAACTCAAACTCTCTGTGGTCCTTCCCCCCTTCTTTCTCCACTCAGATGGCTGCAGGGAAGGGTGTGACCTGCTGAGGCTGCTCCTAGGGGATGGGGCAGGAGCAGCGGTGTCATCCCCAGGGACAGAAGCCCGGGCTGAGCCCCTCCTGGCCAGCTGCAGCAGGGAGCCATGGACTGCAGCAGGGCTGGGTGCCATTCATGCAGCACAAGAGGGAATTTCCTGAACGTGTTTCACAGCAAATCCATCCCTAGGATACTTCCTTTGGTTTTGGTTGGGCCACACCAGCAGGGAGACCTACCTATGAGAGGCTTAACAGGGTGTCTAAATTAGTGATACTTCTAAGCTCTCATATTCCAGCTGTGCTGTTCTTCTGATGCTAAGAAATGAGATGGTGGGAGTGTTGCTTTCTATTCATTGGTAATAATTGAAGTAATAATTACAGAAAAATTCCAGATGGAAAAATCTATTTGCTCAGACCAGATCTCTAAACAGTAGCTTCTCTAAACTGCAAAATAAAACTTTTCCATTGCAATTCAAAGCCTCTTATACTTTCTGGAAAACCAAGTGTCTTCAGAAAGGTGTTGCTTTATCCAACCCTTAGCAAATTCAGTCAGAAAGAGCCAAGAGATAAAACAATAACCTGTGATGGACATTATTCTACTAAGAAATTGTTATACCTTCCCAATCATATTGGTCTGGCTGCAGCCAGGTGTTGCAGGAGGACAGGCAGGTGGGAAGAGCCTGTCTCCTGAGCCCAAACCAAATTTATCACATAGAAGAATACTATTGTGGACTATGGTGCCATTCATGTTACTTTTATTTGGCTGCAGTACTGCAGCACATCACTCTGCCAGCTCAGCTGCTGCACACAATTCATTTTATTTACTAGGAGAGAAGAAAGGGAACCAGGAATTTGCTTAACAGCACTGTGAGATGGTTTTGGTTACTCACATCTCTTGGCCCTTGCAGCAAAATTTAGGGGGGGAAGAAGTCCTTTAAAAACACACAGAGCATCTTGGTGTTTCAAGGCTGGAGAGGAGTATAGCAGAGAAAGCCTGCATGGCAGCCAGGCTGCTTCAGCAGATCACACCTGAAAGTGATCCTGCTTAGCCCTGCTTCAGGAGAGTGTTTCACTGAAGTGGAAGCTTTTATGGCAATTTTCCCAGTGAAACAGAGGTATAAAGATAAGCGATATATTGCCTATTGCCTTGACAAAGCAGAGTGAATATGTTTCTTCAGGATAATAATCAGATATTAAGAGCTTTGCTTCATATCATGTGTAAACACATCCTTTGATTTATTAATTCAGGAGTTTACTGTTAAAAAAAGCTCAATTCTCTTTGTTTAGAGGAAGGACACTTTTCTCTTTCCGCCTTCCTGTTAGCAGTGGACTTTCACATAAAAAGAGGAATTTCCAGGGATAGTTCATTGCAGAAATGTTCACCAGGCACATTCCCCCATCAACCACTCTCCATTGCCCATCCCAGGAGGAAAGACAAGAGCTGCTGGGATGTGACCACCTCACTGACCTCTCAGTTGTGAAGGAGGCAGAGGGGTGCCAGTCAGGGGGATCCTTCTTAGGAGGTTTCCTGCTGACAAAACAGACAATTATCTGTGTGCCCNCTATTTAAATATAGCTCCAGCCTTTCCTCCTTGGTGCACTCTCCAGCTCATACCGCAACACCACCCAACATGACCACAAAAAGAGAGAAAAAAAAGAGGGACCCAATTATAAAGAGTTAATTTAAGGCTTTTCTATTTGAAGTTAAAATGGTCACTACAAGTTACAAATCCATTTCCAACTCACCACTCTCTTTAAAGCTTTGGCTCTTTCACCTTTCCTAATGGGTGTTTAATTATTAATGAAAGAGTAGTTTTTGGATAACAAGTCCTGTTTGCTGACTGCCTTCATGTGTGTGGCCTGGCAACACTGATCTGCAGAGTGCTTCTGCATGACCTCTGCACATCCATCTGCCTGTCTTCTCAAAGAAAGAGCAGGTGCAGCATCTTCTGGATGCACTGGACTAGCAGAAGCTGAGCTCCTCTGCTGCACCTTCACTGCTGGCTTGTCGAGTCCAGCAAGTTAATTTTCTGAAAGGCAGCAGCTGGCCCTGCTGAGCTGTTTCTGGATTGCAGCTCACCCAAGAATTATCTCTCCTGCAGCCCATTTTGCTGCACTTCTTTTTAGACAAGTCATTTCTGCCACTCTGGCCGTTGCCCTGCTCTCAGGTTTGCTAAGCCACATAACTGAGGCTTTCAGAAGCAAGTGCATAATCAGTGGCAGGATCTGAACAAGAAATCTTTCATGGCATAGTAAAAGCTGACATCAATTTTAAGTCATCTCTTCCCAGAATCTTAGCTTGCTACTGGTATCTTAATAGGGTTAAGGGACATTATGTGGCATATTTTTGAGGAAACTGCCTTGAGTTCTCCAGAGAAGTGCTGTAATGCAACTGGAAAAATGCTTAGCTGGTATCTGAGTGCAAGGGATCTCAAAACCATGGACAGGGTTGCTTTATCACTTTAAAAGAAAGAGGTCGTGGGAGGGGAGGGAGGAGGAAAGCTCTCTGCTATTAATAGAGAACATGAGTAGGAGCTTTATTTTGAATGGCTTCTTTAATTAGTGACATGCAATGCAGAAGCAAGGCTCATGATGCACTCTACCTGCTGACTTCCCAAGCACAGATCACAGACAGGCAGGCAGATAAAAGACCATTGCTGTGCAGGGGAGTTTTGAATAGGCCGAGCTAAGTTGCCCAAATTAAAAAATAACCAGGAGATCAATCAAACCTTGATCTTCAGAGGGACTGTCTCTTAAGGTCAGCTAGTGGAGTCAGTGCCAGCTCAGACTCAGGAAATTTGAGTTACCTTCCCAGTCTTACCTGCCTGCTGTGAGGTTTCCTCATTACTTTTATTTCTCTCAGACTTTGTCTTTTATGTCCATCTGGATGCTAAGTTCCCAGAGATAACAGCTGTCTCTTCTTACTCAGTGTTACAGTGTCTGGCACAGAAGTGTCTCTCTGTCTCAGGAACCCTGCTCTTGTACAGTGCTACAAGAAATAATATTGCTTTGTATGGTGGTTCTCCAGTAGCACAATTAATTTGTGCTTGTGTTTTTAGTATTTCAAATAAATCAACAACAATCAGAAGCAACAATTTAGGCAATTTAAAGCTAGGAGAAGACTCGCTTCCTTAGCTCTGTAAGTCATGGCGTGACACCTGGACCCATGAACCCAATCAGATTTCAGGAGTACATTACAATAGTGGGACTATTTTGAAAAGCATAACTCAGTTTCTTGTGGTTACTATTTGCACCTTGCTTTCAGTAATTACATGTGGGGTGGCACATCCTCCTTCTAATGAGAGGAGTTCTCCACGGGTGTGCATGCTATGATGCCTATGAGCAGTAACCAACCCTGCAGGACAGTTTTAGTATGCAGATACCAAAAGCAGAGGCAAGAGTAAACAGCTACCAGGCTGAGGCAGAGTTCCTTCTTTCACAGCAAGGTGGTTCCATGGGAATGCTGACTCACCTGCTCCCGGGATAATGGAGGTGGAGAAAAAGCAATTATGTGTAATTTCACTGCATTTCTTTTCCTCCCGCACTGCCATTTCACTTGTGGAGTGGATCTGGCTGAAGAGTCAAGGGTTGTCTGTGTGGAAAAGCCTTATGAACTTGTACCTTGGCTAGATATGTAAAAGTCTGATAAGCAGGTGTTAATAGTTCCAAATCATCTTCAAAGGAAGGGCAGTGTTTCACTGCTTGGCAAGCCGAATCTTAATGCACATGAACCTGTTGTAAATAGTTTGTGGAACAGTTGCAGAGAAAATTTACACAAAAGCTGTTAGCAGATCTGCTGGCAGTGTTTGTGCAGGCTTCCCCACTGTGTTCCAACTGAACTGTGTATTTAGGGTTTTCATCACATTCTCTCCCCTCTCTTCCCAACCTGGGGAATCTTGCTCCTTAAGAAGAACATTCCAGCTTATCTGTAAGTACTGGCTCATGCCCTGGTGCTGGTCCATGACCTGTTGTCCAAAGCAGTGTGACTTTAACACCTGGTACTCAGCAGTAGAGTCTCACTTCACCAGTTGAGAAGTCACAGCCTGTCCAGTCAATGACTTCTCTCCCTTGGCCAGAACCAAATACCACTGGATTAAATGGTTTCATGTGCAAAAGGGAGCAGACATGTAAGATAGCTGTGAGAAGAGCTTCACTACATGGCCTATCATCACATCTGATTACTCACACCAAGTACTTCAGCTGTACTATTGCTTTCCTGTCCCTCGACTTGACAACACAGCTGAACTATCACACCAGCCAGAACTGGTCAAGATACACTATTGCTTTTTCTCCTTAAGTCACAGGGTCTGGATTCATAGAAATAACAGAGTGGCTTGGGTTGGAAGGCACCTTAAAGGTCATCTAGTTCCAACACCCCTACCATGGGCAGGGAGGGACACCTTTCATTAGACCAGGTTGCTCAGAGCCCTATCCCTTCCAGGGATGGAGCAGCCACAACGGCTTATGGCAACCTGTTCCAGTGCCTCACCACTCTCACTGCGAAGAATTTCTTCATACCATCTAATCTAAGCCTGTCCTCTTCCAGTCTGAAGGCATTCCCTCTTGTCCTGTCACTACATGTCCTTGTAAAATGTTTCTCTCCATCTGTGCTGTAGGTACCCTTCAGGTACTGGAAGGCCTCAGTTAGGTCACCCCAAAGCCTTCTCTTCTCCAGGCTGAACAACCCAAATTCTCTCAGCCTTTCCTTGTAGAAGTGCTCCCCCCCTCTAAACATCCTGGTGGCCCTCCTATAGATTCACTCCAATAGGTCATGTCCTTCCTGTGCCGAGCACCCCAGAGCTGGACTCTGTGGGTTCCATGTGGGGTCTCACCAGAGTGGAATAGAGGGGCAGAGTCACCTCCCCTGACCTGCTGGCCACACTGCTTTTGATGCAGTAGTTGTGGTAGTCCTGATGAGCTGAAGATATGAGAAAGGTTAAAAAAAGACAAATGGCTCAAAATGCCCCTTTGTCCCGCTTTGTTCATGGTTCTGGTGAAAACATGACCTCTCCCTAAAAGCCCAGTGCTGTAAGGTTGCTCTTCAGATCCTCATCTCCCACTTTGTGCCAGAACTTCCATGCTGTTTCTTGCACACTAAGGCTGGTTATATTGCCAGCTTAAAGGAAATGCCCAGAGGACAAAACCCACAGGGCTTGGAGGACTCATTGAGTGTCCATTATCACAGGGCTGCTGCCCACCTGCCTTTGTTATTCCATGATTGCGGAAAACCAGGAATAGCAGATGGACAGCCCCCAGCCCACCATGGCTGTCTGGGTTTTACCAGGCCAAAGCCAGCCAATCCCTGCTGGAAGTTGAACTTCCCTAAGACAGCAGGCTTGGTGCAGTGCTGGGTGCCACAGCAGTGGGGGTGGCCGGCAGGTCAGACCTCAGGTGAGGCCCCTGCTCACTGCCCAGCATGTGCCACTGAGGCTGGCAGGGCTGCCTCTGCCGTAAAATGTCTCTTCTCCCTTCCCCCTCCCCCCAGCCCCCACTCAGGATCTCATTTATCTCCTCAGATCTGAGTTTCAGTTTTCCTGTTTCCCAACCCAAGTGCCCCTGGGACCTCAGTGAGCTGAGCTGCAGTTTGGCTGTGGCTGTGCTGCTGTCTCCTGTACAGGGCTCTGAGACAGGGAGCACACTCAGCCTGGAAATGGGCGGCACCTGCAACGCTGTTGACTTATGCCTGCAATCAGTGTTTGGAGTGTTTTGCAATGTTTTTCAAGATGGCAAAACAAACAATCCTCTGTTTTAGAAAGGAGGATTTAGAAATGGTGAACTCCACTACAGATACCTTATCTCTTCAGTTATGGAGAGATCAGGTTGAAAAAAGAAGCCTGAAGCAGAGGAAGCTTGCCTCTGTATTTTTGCACTTTTGCAGCTCTTATCTTTGGGTTACAGAGGTTCGTGGCATTTTGCTCCAATCTTTTGTGGGGCCCTTGCCCAGAAATATCTCGTTGCTCAGTGCCACATCTACATGTAGGTCCATGCTGACATCTCATTTCCCAGCTTAAGTGTGATACCATCAAGGGTTTTCTTTCCTTGCTATCATGATCCAATTGCAGATGTGATTACAAGAACAAGGCTTAGAGCTCAGCTCCAGAGTAAGGCCAATGAGTGAACTGGCTCCCAGCAAATCTCCCCAAAGTTTCATACTTGTAGCCTAAATGCAAGATTAGTGGCAAGTTTAGTGGGGTTATTATCAGCCCTGTGAAATGTAAATTCTTTTTAAATCACATCTATCATTAAAATGAAGGCATCCTAGAAGGTCACAGTGTCTTTGCACTGCTCTCATTCTGCTCAGCTGTGCACAGGTTTCAACACCCTGCTAATCTCTGTCCATGATGATCAGTGCAAGAACAAGTCACCCTCAGCAGCTGTCACTCACCTTCTTCCCAGTGAAGAAACACACACAGGAGTCATTTGCCACAGGCACCCTAAAAGCCCTGCTGAGAGCCCCCCTCTTCATATGTGTAGCATGAAAGGAACATAAACAGGAAGCATAAAACCGCAGGAAATTTGACAACTGAAGTTTCTCTGCTCATAGGTTTGGGCTTTTTCTAGTCCTATTGCTATGTCTTATGTCAGTAAAGAGTGTTTGCTTTCTCACTCTGTTCAGACCTTGGGTAAGAAACTATCCAAGGTATTATCCCTTTAGGTTATGGATTGCTTTTTGTTCTGCCTCCTGCAGTGTTACAACCTGGTAATACCAAGCTCTAAAGATTCACACCAGGGGATGCTGAAATCCAGCCATAGGGACACAGCTTCAGCCAGAACTTGGGAAGATGGTATCAATGGGAATATTGTATTGATTTAAATGGGTTTGTAGAGCTTGGCACCTGTGAATGTTGCTGCTGTCACTTGTGCATGCACTCAGAGTGGGTAATAAGACAGCCTTCAGTTGCTGTACGTGTTCCAGTCACTGGGAGAAGGCTCATAGCTACTGTTTTGTTTTGAAGTAAGGGGGAGAAAGCTAACGGCTTTGTAACATCTCTCAGAGCACTCTTTTTAATCCTTCACAACACTTCTTTTTCTGCTTCTCTCAGCAAAATTCTCCCATCTATGAATTTCATAGATGAGCACTTTTTCTCCCAAATACTCCAGCTTTCAGCAGTGAATGAGGAACACTCCATACTTATCTCCTCCTTTTGTCCTGACTCACCTCTCCTCAGGGATTTCTTCATTCACAGACACAAACTCCATTCTGTCCCCCGTGCTGCTGATCCATTATTCTGTCAAACTGAAAATCAGGTTGTACTCAGAGGCAGGACAGAGTGAAACCTGAAGCTTCCAGGTCAGTCTGTGCTGAATTATTTCTCTCTATCGGTCTGCCTGCGCTGTGAGCTGGCAGGGAGGCAGCACGGGGAGGCCTCAGCACCTTCCCAAAGGAGGAAGCGGCCGCGATGGCCTCCAGCAGAGCTCTCCTTACCTGCACTTTTGCCTGCAGGGACTCCGGGCCCGGCCTCAGCGGGGCATCCTCGCAGCTACAACTCTTGCTCAAGGGCTCCACATCTTGGCCGCCGCCAGGGCTTTGCTGGGCCTCCCGCGGGTGGTTTTCCCAGGAACAGCTTCCTGGAGGTGCCTGCACGGGCGTCTTTCCCAGCCCACCACTGGTCATTGCTCTATTCCTCTTGCATCTCTCTGTTCTGCTGCTTCACTGTTCTCTTCCAAACGCTGTTTTTTTGGGCATAGCCTGCTTGTCTGTTTTCAAGGCTTTTCCTGGACCACATGCCCACCAAAGCCATGCTCGCCCCACTGCCCAGCAAGTGCTCCTCCACTTTTGTCCCAGCTGGCACCCCCATTTGGATGACGCTCTAGAGCAGAATCCTGCACAGCTCCTGGCATGTCTCCAACTACTCCAAAAAATTCTTCTATACTAACTTTACAAAAACCCACAGCAGGTCTCTTTCTACACCGCCCAACATCATTTCCTTGCCTCCTTTTCTGCCCCACTGGTTCCTTTGCTTGTGAAGTCACAAAATCATTTAGGCTGGAACAGATTTTTAAGATCCTCAAGTCCAATTCATGACTGATTACCATCTTGTCAACTAGACCACAGCACTAAGCACCACATCCAATCTTGAACAACTCCAGGGATGATGACTCCAAAGTCTTTGAAGTTATAAAGTCTGGGCTTTTCCACGGAGCTTTCCTGAAGCTTCCCTCAACCCTCTGAGGTAGCACAGGTCTGGTAGCAACTGCTGCTCAAACTTGTGGCTGATAGAATCAGCTGCTCCTGGGTACATTTTGTGCCCATCTCACATGCTAGGCACGACTCTCAGCTAGAGCAGGTGCCTCAAACTGCTGGGTCACCCACAGCTTGCACTTCTCCTTC
This sequence comes from Notiomystis cincta, assembly GCA_013398075.1. Taxonomy (NCBI): domain Eukaryota; kingdom Metazoa; phylum Chordata; class Aves; order Passeriformes; family Notiomystidae; genus Notiomystis; species Notiomystis cincta. The sequence continues at coordinate 236,209 of VZRX01021880.1, forward strand.
CCTACCTCCTCTTCCCTCTGTTTCTGCCATGCTCTATTAAATACTGCCACTTGAATGCAATTAGCACTGATGGTTTACCTGGAGGTTTTTACCTGGAGATACTTAGGGCATTCCCCTGCTTTCAAGTTTTGATGGTTTAGTTTATTTTATTGCAGATTATTGTTGTGTTTTAACTCTGAGGTAAGCCTGGCCCATGCCTGGACTGGGATCCCTCACAGTGACTGCTCTCCCTCCTTAATTTTCTCTGCTCCCTGGCCTGTTCCCCCTTGTTCCTCACCCCCAGTTTTGTAAGCCAGGCTGCTTCCTCTTTCCCTCTCTCCCGGGCACCATTCTTCAAGTATTTTTTTAGCACTTCCCTTTTTCAGACTTGCTTTGCAGCCATAGATGACAGAGGTACAGCATCTTAGGCAGACCCTGGAGTTACCCTCTGCTTCCAGCTGCCTACAGCAGCACATTTTAATCTCATCAACAACTGCCCAAACTATTTATAATCAGCTCTCTGATTACATTCCTGAGGCCAACATCCAAGTTAAAAGACTCAGTGTAGCTGATACACTGCTGCAAAGCCTCCTCTCTCCCAGAGGTTTCCAGAGCTTCTGGTCAGTAGCTCAAGGCTGCAGTCAGAGGTGCCACCTTCTGACCTCCTGATCAGGTCTCCCATCTCACTGCTGCCCTTCTTGCTTCCCCTGCTCCCTCCCCCCTGCCTTCCCCAGTGGTACCTTTGAGAAAAGCTGATCAAAACGTGCCTGTGTTGACATGGCCCAGCAGGTAAAGCCTGAGTTCCAATTCCCCACAGGGTGTCCCCAGCTCACCCAGCTGGGTGACCAGAGACACAGATGCCATCTCTTGCCCTGCTGCTGTCCCTCCCTGCTGCTCAGGCTGCTGTTCTGTCACTGTCACTGAGCCAGGTCTCTTTGGGCAGCTAAGCCACCTGTTGTTTTTGAACTGATTTCAGTATGACCCAAACCCCCACTCTTCTTTTGAAGAGTGGGCTTTTGAAGCCACTCTTTGGGCTTCCCTACAGAAACGTGGAGCCCTGCAGGCCACGAGCCCAGTGCAGCACTGGCCCTTAGAGGTGGCCTTCAAGGAAGCCCCACTAGAGCAGGGAGCTGGCCAGGGAGGCTTATACATCACATGCAGGCATAAAATACAGGAACTAGTGAAAGAGGTGGAAGAATCTGGTTTTCTTTTTGCCTTTGGATGTGAGTTGGTCACACTGGTGGAGGGAAGGCTCTGGGATGACCTTACTGCAGCCGTTTAATACCTGAGGAGTTCTAAAAAAGCTGGAGAGGGACTTTTTACAAGGGCATGTATTGATAGGACAAAGGGAAGTGGCTTCAAAGTGAAAGAGGGTAGGTTTAGATTAGATAACAGGAAGAAATTCTCTACTGCCCAGAGAAGTTGTGGATGTGCCATCCCTGGAATTGTTCAAGGCCAGCTTGGATGGGGCTTTGAGCAGTGTAGTCTGCTGGAAGCTGTCCATGCCTGTGGCAGGGGATTTGAGACCAGGCAGTCTCTAAGGTCCCTTCCAACCTAAAACATTCTGTGAGTCTGTGCTTTCACCCAGCAGCATTTCAGCAAGCAGAAGCTACCCAACTTAAGGCAGAGCTCCTGTCGTGCTGCTGGAGACTTGGTAAAGCTGGATCCTTCTTCTGATGCTTCTCCCATCTTCCACAGATCTCAGAAGACAATTTTATCATGATAGTGCATGCATTCTTATATAGATCCCATCCTGGGGCAGAAAAGGTTAACCAAGAATTATGGATCCTTGGCTTTAAATGTAGAGCCTGAAGGGCAGAGAGACCAAAGCCCACTTGGGGTATTTATTGGCTTCCTGAGGTCTTAATAATGGGCAGGCTGAATGAAGATAGCTACAGCAGTCTTACCAGCAGTCTGGGCAATGGGACCAGATGTCAGGTGGGGAAGCCACAGTCTCCTGAGTGCATTTCCAGGCTCAGGACCTTCTGCAGCCCCAGCATCCCCATCATCTAAAGGCCATCCCCCATCCAGAAAGCTCATAGCCTGGGCTGAGGAGAGGTGGGAGTGTGCTGAGCACAGGGAGCCAGCTGAGCATGAGGAGGCAAAGGAGAGTGAAGAGGCTCAGCAGGAGAAGCTCTCTGTGCAGAGGAGGCTACTCCTGCCTTCATCCAGCCTTTTTGCATTGCACCATGCAGGAGAGGTATGAGCTGTGCATTTGAGGAAGTGGCTCTTAGCTGAATGGAATAAAAGGGAGCACAAAATGTTCTGTGTTCAGTATCAGAAGTAGACAGAAAGAGGAAATGCTTGTGTCTGTTAAGAAGGATCTTGCAAATTTAAATCACTCTGTTAGTGTTTACTATTAATCATGTTTTTATGCAGATAATGGTAAATTGCACAGTGATGGCTGTTTCCACTACTCTTTGTAAAGGTCTTGTGGTTAAATAAATAGAACAACATTTTTTGGTGGTCATGGAGTACTGTGGTTGGTCCATCTTTGCATCAGATACTCTCAGACCACTCTGACAGGATTACTACTGCTTGATGCAGATTCTGGAAAACCTGTTACTGGTCATCTTTCAGAGTAACAAGATGGATTTGCCTGGTACCTTTCTGTATACAATTTGAAGCCAGGAGGACCTATTAGATCACCTAGGCTGGTCTTCTACACACCCCCTGTAAGTCTTCGCTCT
>VZRX01021881.1:0-53824 GCA_013398075.1 Notiomystis cincta
TACCAATATTAGCATTTCTAAGGTCGACAAACTCCCTGCCCCTGTCTCAGGTGCATGGATGAGTGACTGGACCCTAAAGGACAAAAAACCCAAACCAATAGCACTGTCACTTTGCAAACATTGAAGAACAGCTCCTTCCAGGAGAATTTTATTGCCACACCAGGGAAGATGTAGATCTCGTTTCAGCACTGAGCCATTAAACTCCCCTTGTCAAGGAGCAGCCACTTCCTCGTGCACTCTTTCAAACTGTGGGCAGGTCCTGGTGGATGAAAAGGTAATTCCTGCTGGTACTAAATGCTGAATTCCATAATCCTCATGTTAGACACAAATTCTTGCAATAGAAAGCATTTCAGAAATCCTACCCCATAATGTCCCTACAGTTACATTACCTCAGGCAGCGCTGCCTGATAACAGCTGATAACAGTGGTAGGCAGCTGCTGAGATAACATCCTGTGAGTAAAGTAATTAAAATTAAAATACAGGTGCCAACTTTTCAGACCAACTTCTAGGATTATGAAAGTGTAAAATCTGATCCTTAAGAAACCTCCTCTTTATTTGACCTTATTTACTCAGGATTGCATTTAACAGTCCTGGAAGACTGAAAATCAATGGTGCAGAAAGCACCTGGTAATTTATTTTGCAAAAATATTCTTAATGGTTTCTGGAAGCCACAGCTGGATATCCAGCAGAAATTAAATGAAATTTGTACTTTATGACATGACTGCATAAAGTTAGGAAGGACTGGAAATTGGCTGTGGTACCTTTAAAAATTTCTCTGACTGTCACATTGTTGATTCATGCTTATTTTTTCTGAAATGCTTTTAAGCATAATATTCAATATTTCACTATGAAATGCAATGGTTCTTTCTTAAAATAAGTCATGTTTTTATCTATGATTTCTGCATTTATGTGCATGATTTATCATGCACTGCACAGATGAAAGAATTCCACACCCCTTTCCTGTACCAGATGGACTCAGTTCCAGTAATTACTATTTCAGGCTAGTTACTTTTCTGCCTTCATTTTGCTATAGGATAAATGAAAATGCAGAGAATGGTGGAAAATGGAATTTGGCCTGCTGAGCCAAATACTTGTTTACTGAACTCAATTCAGAAAGGTTAAGACATTAGAAGAAGCTTTGTTGGTGCATATCAAGTGGCGGATTTTAATGGTGCTTGAGAAGAGGCTGTGCCCACCTGCAGGTTTAAAATGGGAAACGAAGCCGTTGGAGAAGCAAGAGGGATCTTCAGCGAGGTGCCATTATTCTGGGAGCGGTGGGGATTTCACCCTGGAACCCGCGACCGCTTGGGCAGGCGTGTGGCACCTGCGGGCGTGTGACACGGAGTCTGGCGGGGCTGAAGGCGTTAAGGCGTTCCTGCCCGGCTTCAAGCGCGGTTCCAGGCCCGGGTGAGCGGCCGCAGCTGCGAGGCTGGACACGGGCGCTCGGGGGCACCGGGGGCACCCCTCCCGCCAGGAATCGCCGCCGCATGCATCAGCGAGGCAAAAATCGCCTTTCACAGGTGAAATGCAGAACAGCTCGGGCTCTTTGGAAGGCTCTGCTCCCTCCTGAAGCGTTTGGAAAGGTTTCCTGGCTGAAATGCGCAGGTTTTTCAGAATATCTTCAAACAGGAATTTTAAAAATGTTGAGAACAAATAATCCAAAGGTGAAATTCCGACTGCGGTGTTTTCACTTGAGCTTTTTCATTAATTTCAATGAGCTCAGGTTTTCGATTGTATTTCATTTTAGGTTTTATTTTGCCACATTTTCCATGCAGAGCCGTTATTGCTCCAGATTGATACAAGATATACCAAGGAAAGAAGAAAGCAGTAATTCTTCACTAAAAATTGTCCCAAGAAACTGCTGTAAGGATGTATTAAAAATAAGAATAATTGTAAAACTATTAATTTGTATACCTATTTAAAATATATTTCTTTAAAAATTCCAACCCCCAACTTAAATATTCAGTAACTGGACACACATTAGTTATCACATACTAGTTATGTCTGAAATATCAGATGATATCAGATGAACTCCAGAAAGTAATTGCTCCTCCTGAAATTTAGAAATATGCTGGAAATTATTAAAAGAAATGGTGATTATTAAAACAAAAGGATAGCACTGAATTCTTTCAAAATATTTCATACTTGAAAATTCTGCTCTCAGAACAGAGCATGGAGGGACCAATGGGCACTTCTCCGTCCTGAAGAACAAATAAAGATAAATTCTCCTGCTGCCTCCTGTGGTACATTTGCGATGTGCATAAACAAGTGACCAAAGAGAGAAAATTCCTAAGGCTTTCTCCACCCTTCACAGTTCCTCATTCTTTCTTCCTCAAATTGGCATGGTTCAAAACTGGAAACACAAGTCAAGCAATTAGAGGCTCCCGAGTGATTTTTCTGAGTGACCAACACAACTGACATGGTGAGTGCCGATTCAGCTGGGTGCCTTCCACTTTTTAGGAGATGGCTGGCAACCCTTACCTGCCTCCTTCCCTCTTAAATATTTGCTTCTCCAAATATTTGGACATTAACTCCCCAAAAGCTTGCAAGAAAGTGAGGCTTTCAGCTGGGATGTGTTTGAGGAGCTGCATCAGGAGCTGCTGTTTATTTCCAGCGAGGGGAACACGAGGTGTGTTTGACCAATGCCCAACCAGCTCTGCCCCTGTCTGACCACAGGGCTGCTTTGGCTGCTCCAGCGCCCAGCAGAGCTGTGCCTTCCCTGCCCAGCTGGTGGGCTCTGCCTTCAGGGGAAGGGGCAAGGGCAGCAGCTTGTAGCTCTTCGTGCTTTGAAACCCAGTGCAGACTGAAGGGAACAGGAAAGCTTTTGGGATCTTTCCTTATCCCAAAGCCAATTAAGGAATTTTCTATGGCAACTGAGGTTGAGTTTTGATGGTTTGGAGCATTTAGGGTGGAGGCTCCTGTTGAAATACCCCAAAGTATGTAAATAACAAGTTTACTGCAAACAATGTAAAGGAAATGTAAGACCCTGAAAAGCAGCACTGAGCAAAGCAGTAAAAGACTATCTTTTATTCCAAATCTAATGCTTGCATGAGCTAAAGTAATTCTGTGATGGTTCTGTGGCGACTCTCCGAAGGGATGTTTGAACTGAGGGAGATGGGAAAGAAACAGACAAAAATACGAAACCATTGCTGCTCACTTCTGTTTTTAGGAGTTGGCAACCAAGTTTATCTCAAATATTAACTGAAGAGTGTGTAAGATTGCCTACAAAATCTAATGAGACTTAAAAGTGCTCAGGAATATATAAAGCAATAAGAAAATCTCTGTCATTTCCCAGTGAGAGACTTGGATGCTGTCTAGTTCTACATGCTATAATTTTTGGGAAAATATTTTTTTGCAAATGATGGGAAGTCAGTAGTTACAGTTACTGCTTACTGTTGACATTAGGTGACTGTTCGTATGCCCAGAATACCACCTACCTCAGCTAAATGGTATCTTTATGAAATTAACAGAATGCGGTTACAACATGGCTATAAGAAAAAATATTAACCTCAAATTTTGGATTATAATTGGAAAACTGACCTTTGGAAAATATGTTACCACTGCAGCCCTGAACTGTACTGTAAAATGACAGCTTTAAGGAGTGAAAGAATGACTGCATTATGCAGTTTAGAAAACACAGCAAAATACAAATAATTATACTCTTTATTCTTCGCTGGAATTCCAAATTAAAAAAACCTTGAAGCTTTCTATGGCCTTCCTCTCGTGAAACCATTCATATTATTTTCAGTCTTCCAACTTCTTGGAAGTGTCTGTCAAACACTTTAAAGCACTTTCAGAGAACCAGATTTGTCTGTCATTACAGGGGCACTCTCCCTAGGCCATTGTGACGGGTAATGTAAATAAAGCTTTTCCTAGAAACATCTCACAGTGAGATTATTTAAGAGCACATAATGTTTCCTTTTTGTTGCTCTTGTTAAAAAGCGAGATTTGATTGAAAACCTTGACATCAAAAATCCCAAAAGGCATCGCAGCAGAAAGTTCTGAGAAGCTTCTACAAGATCCACTTTGATCCCTCCCACTTTCTCTTGGCTCTGTTACTCCTTAAGACTTCTGCCACTCATACATTTTTGTCAGCAGCACAGGCAATTTTCTTTGCTTTTGGTCCATTGCTGTCCTCCCCAGGTCAGTATTTATTAATGTGTATTCCTGTATGCATCTATAGCTTTATTTGCATTCCTCAACCATTGGGCCACCCTTGCATCATTAAACTGAAGGGCATTTTCCAATCAAACCTCAAAGAAGCATAGAAAAAGTCATCTTGGTGGTATTTTTGTTCTGGATTAATCACAAATATTCAATATCTGAGGTTTTTTTTCCTGATGTGAGTGCTCAATTGTAGTTTTGCTTCTTATTGGATACATAAAAATTCCTTTACCCTAGAAAATGTTTCAATTGGTAGATTAATAAATAGACTTCCACAGAGATAAGCACAACTCTAATGCAGTTGTGTTTGATCCAGCTAAACTACTACCTGATGGAGAACATAGAAGTCAAAGCATTTAGCCAAGTATTTATTTCTAAGGCATTTGGTCCATTCTCAGTACAGAAAAAGGTAGAGAATTAGAAATACTGCATCTTCCTCAGTTTTTTGGTGACTGACAATTGAAAATAAAATCTCAGAAGACTGAGAGAATCACATGAAAGAAGAGTGTTGGTAAAATATAATTTAAAGAATACCAACACCAATGTGGAATGTCTTAATGGGGGAACATCTTCTTGGTTGTGTGAATGAAGCTGACAAAACCCTTCCAGAATTTAAGTCAGATTCAAGGATTACCAAAGTCAGGCAAGAGTTTATGCCAAAAGTAAAACTGAAAGCCTCCACAATTCTGAAGAGAAGAAAAAAATATTTTTATTGAAATACTATTTGTGTTTCAACATAATGTCTTAAGACTAGGATTATTTAATTATAAATTAAATGCGAACTAAAAACAATCAGATCAAGTGTGTTATTTTTTTGAACTAAGCATTCTGAATTGGTTTGTTTCCGTTTTTTGGCTTATTTTTTGCTGGGAAAACAGGTCTCATTACATAGTGACTCAAAATGATGGGACTTAGCCCAGAATTTTTGGGGTTGGTCAGAGAAATGAAAAGAATTAAGTAGTCACACATCTGTATTTTAGATATTGCTGATGTGAGCTGAAAGTCTGAGTCAGGGCTTACTTGCAGAATGGTGAATGAGAATCTTTGGGACAATCCCACAGCATTTTTTTCACCTTCTTTTTGACAGCCATGTAGTCATAACAATAACAATAACAATAACAACAACAACAACAACAACAACAACAACAATAACCATAACCATAACCATAACCACAAGAAGAAGTACATGGCAGCCACTCACAGCCCAGATCTCTGGGGTCTGCTGCATGTGGTAAAGGTAATCCCCTGCAAAAACACTTTTTGTGGCCTAGGAGGAAATTACAATGACAAAACTGATTATTTTTCACAGATTTATGTTGATCATTACTGTTCTGTTCAGAATCCATCCTTGCTCTGTCATCCACCCCAGCCCCTCAGAGGGTTCATTTTGCTGCAGAACAACCTCTGCTCTGCTCACCTGCAGAACAATCTCCCCTGGACTCCCATCCTAGCAGAGCAGCTATTTTTCTCTCCTTCTTTTAATTAAAATCTCCACGTCAGTAGCATGTATTAAATCAAGTTCCATTACAAGCCCAGCTTTCAAGAGTGCATTTTTTTAAGCAGCTCATATTTTGTAAAGCCTAATTGCTTTAGTTCTAGTCAATATTAGTTGCAGAACAGCCAGTAATAACCTTTAGTCCTGGCAAATTTTCTCTCTACCAGAACTCAATCACATAACATAAACAGCTATAAAAGGAGGCTTTTTAAAGCTTTATTCATAATGTGTAGCACATGCATGTGGCAATGTATATCAGATCACAACACTGAAGGAAATATGAGATTTATCCCTGATGTAAGTTATGCCAACATATAGTAAGTTGAGAGCATTAATTTGAATTTAGCTACATTAGAAAAGAGAGGGGGAAAATGACATGCTGCTTTATTAGTGCAGGCTTTCCCAATTTAATATTAAACCCCATTTCTTGCTTCATGAGTGTAGTTGCTCATGGCACCAGGCTTGATGATGCAACTCAATGTAGGAAAAGCACACCAAGCTTTGGACAGAGAGAATCAAAGTGGTCTGTGAAGAAATGGACTCTTAGGATTTGCGAGGAGGAAGAGAGATTCCAAACTCTTGGAGTGGTGGCAAAAAGAAAGCTGCAAGGACTGCAGACTCAGAATGAAGCTGAGGATGGCCCTCAGAGCAGCACATGCCCACGGGCTGCTGGAGCCCCAGCCTCAGACACATACCTGGGAGCATTCCCGAGGTGCACAGGCAATGGAAAAGCCACATGTTGGCCACCCCTGGCTGGCTGGGTGTCTCACAGCAGTCTGGGTTATTCTCAAAAGCCCACATGTAATTTATGGGGTGTATTTACAAAACGTCTCTGCCTTAAGCCACTGAATTTGTTAATCCCCAGAGATGAGGATACAGTCTTCATTTGGCAAACACACTGCAAGGATTTAATACCAATTTATTTAGCACTTAATCTAGTATATTTTAAGCCAGGATATTAGAGGAACATACCTTGCAGGCAGTTTTCAGCCTAACTGGTGGTCAGTGAGAAAGACAGTCTTCTCAAACCCTCCACCACCACACTGCCCCCTCCCAAAAGATGGCACAGAAACAGAGGGAGAATTTATTCCATTCTGTTATTTCACTGGTTTTGGATTTATTCACATAAAGAGTTACAAAAAAAGGGAGAACTAGAGTGAAATGATCTGAAACATTGCAGTGCACAAGGACATTACTTTGAGCGCAGCAAGGTAAATAAGAAGCTGAGTCTTTAAAAGAGAGAAAAGGCTGATAATGAGTTATATTTTGTAGTTCCATACAGTCCAACTCACCCAAGAGCACTATATAATAAAGAATCTGAAAGGTGGTGATAGAACTTTCCTTGTGATTTATAAACTCCTCTAAATCAAAAATACACCATACATTTCACAAGGACTGGCTGCAGAGAGGCACCAAAGTGAAAAACTGCAGCTCTGGTTTGAGTACAAAAAGGCCAGGATTCTCCAGAAACAGAATCTTATGTATTTCACCAGTAAGTTTGCATAGTTCAAGCTGAGTTTTTCCAAAAGGTAATACAATCCTTTTTCAAAGGATCCATTGCCAAGTGCAATTATTTGTGAGCATTTGAGAAGTTCATAGAAACATCATGCATACAAATTCAATTTGAGGAGTTTTAGGAAGTCCAAATTCATTAGGGAAGGCTGATCACAACTGAAAAGCAATTTGTGACTCTGTCCAGCCAATTTATGAATATTTTGCAAACCTTGAGGTGGAATGCTTTCTTTAGTAGTTACAAGGATCAATCAGTACCCAGTGTCTTGGGGTTTGTATAAATACTCTACAATTATTTACACATAAGAAAAATATTATTTTATAACTGAAAAAAGTTAAGTATCCAGATTATTTTCAAAATGAAATATGGGTTTGGCATTCTAGATGCAACATTTTCCTCCTTGAAACATTTTATTCCTATCTTAAGAAGATTTAGGAACTGGATGTATGAAGAAAGCACCTCTTAAAAAGCTTCAAGCATGTTACAATCTTAAAAGTAAGAATTTTATAAATCTCTGCTGCATAATGAGATTAATTTTGTTAGAAACAGTTAACATCAAAGTGTTTGGTTAAAGCATTTTCTCCTTCCGAACCGGTACAAATCTACAAAGCCTTCCAAACTGAACTTGAGCTGCTTCAGTGGGTTTCTCCTGCGCTGTCCCAGGCTGGCTCCATGGCAGAGGTCGTGGCTGTGGTCCAGCCCTTGGGCCATCCTCGTGTCCCTGCTCTGGACCAGCAGCTGCACATTCTCCTTGTGCCAGGCTCACAGGCTGGGGCTCTCCGGGCCAAGAGGAGCAGGAGAAGGCCCAAGGAGCATGCCAGGTTTTTGGAAACTTGCTGTACCAGAAAAGTGGTTTTGGACTCGTTTTTGGGTTAATCCTGGCTGCATATCTGGAGTCCTCCAGGCAGAGGCCCGTGGCTGCCCCAGGAGTCAGTGCAGGTGCTTGGTGCATCCCTGCCCCCAAAATTCCCATCCATGTGGAGTGACCCACTGGCTGCAATAGCTCATCCATGGCAATACTGCTGAAGGAGTGGGAAAGACACAAACCACCCACAGGACAGAGATTTAAGAAGATTTTTTCTTCAAATAACCCCTTTCAGCATAGAGATGGTATTCATGCAGAGCAGTGATATAATGTACAGTATGTGAAAATAGGAAATAAAGTGTTTTGTTTCTGGAAATCTTCCTAAAGAGCTGCCTTGGAGACAAATTTATTAAATTTCATATCTCTGTTAGAGACTTCATTTCTGTTTGTCAGCTGTTATTTTTATTTGTAATTATTTCTGTTTTAGAAAGAAACACTAAATGTCACTTAAAGATGAATGTACAGCTAAATATCTGTTTAAATCCCAAATATCCTCCTAAAGTATAGTTTTATATTACCTAACTATATTAATTTTCTGAAGGAGAATGCCAGTAGATTTAGGATTTATCCTCACACCTGATAACAGGACCCCACAGAGTTCAAAACTGTACAAGAAGAGGTCACTTTATTTGTGTTATTTACACTGCCTTAACCTGTAATTACAGAAAAGTTTTCTTTAGCAGAGACCACGGTAAGAGGAAACTGCACTGAGCTGTGCCAAGAAAACTGCTGCCCATTCCAGTTAATTACTAAACGTGTTTCTCCAACACAATTTTATCTTTAAGGCCAATTTTCAAATTAGCAGCTTAGTCTTTTCCTGATACATCGCCCCCGCTATTGGCCTGGGGCAGGCCCCACGTGCCAAAGGACAGGCACACCATGAGGGAGGCGAAAGCAGGACTTCTGGCATTTCTGGCTTTCCTGAAGCAGCCTTCCTGACTGCTCAGGTGCGTCCCCACAAATCCCAGTAACTCCAGCTGGGTACCTGGAGTGCAGCTGGAGCAGGGCACTGAGGCTTTGGTGCTGCCACTGGGATGCTGGCATGGCCTTGGACACAACCACCAGAGTTTTCAGGTGTATTTTACATTTCTCAGTGAATGCTGATGGGATATCCCCAGCTGTAGCTCCATTCTCTCTGCTGACACTGGCTAAATTATTCCCACTCTGTTAGCGGGGTTAATAATTCCAATGTTTAGAGCAGCAAGATCCCTGAAAGAAGAAACTGAAGAAGCTGGGAAAAGATACAGATAGAGCCTGAAAAAGGAACAATGTATTAGCAGACACTGAGGATGTTCCAGTAGTGCAAAACTAGAATTCAGGTGTAGGCTTGGATATTACAAAGCCCCAGAATGAAGAAATGCAGAAAGCCCCAGAATGCAGAAATGCTTGGATCTGGGCACGTACTGTGATCCTGTTTTCTTATTTTCCTCTCTCAAATGTGTCAGAAAAAGGCCAGGTATTTTATACAACCACAAAAGATGCTGTGAGTACAGGACAGCAAAGTATGTCAGTGCAGGTTTAAACCCTCTCAGCTGCTCACAGAGTTTACAATACCAGATCTATTTGTTGGACCCATAGGATGACACTAGACATGATTGCTACAAGAAAAGCCTGTGTTACTCTATTTCCAAAACTGAAGTTTAATTTTGATTACATTATCTCAGACTGACAAATTACTGCTATGGACTAATGCACCAGCCCGCTCGCAATGCCAGATCTCAACCTGTGAATTCCAACAGGCACATGAACCTGACATTTAATGCACCTGGACACTGCTATGCAAATACAGGAATAAATAGCAGAAGCAGTGGGAAGACCTATCCTGATGGAAGAAATATATTACATCCAGAAGGGAATGCAGCTAGAAGATATAACTGCAATAACTACAAGTGAAATGGTTCTGTAAGTAGGTATCATGTGGAAAACAAATTAGCAGAACCTGAAAACATCTGGAATAGATATCAACATAAAGCTCAACAATGCATTTGAAAAGCAAACAAGATTCCAATAGAAATATCATGGAAATTAAAGACTGGAAGCAAACTCAAGTACTGAATCATAGAGGCCTCAATTCAGTTAATATCTAGGATTTGTTATTTTTATTCCACTGTCATTATCAGTTTGCTATCTATATTTTGTCTAATAAAGTGATATATTAAATCAGTTGACACGTTTGTACTGAAGCATGAAAGACAGAAAAGGAAACACCTTGATTAAAATAATTTACTATTTTGAATATTTTACCTGCTGTCTAAGTCTACACAGGTCCTTTTAGCAATAATAAGCATTACTGTCATTTTAGCAATAATAAATTGCTAAATAATATATCAGGAAATAAGGCCAGTTCTTACAGGGCCTGGTCCAAAGTCCATTTGCTTCCTATTAATAACAGTGAATAATAAATAAGGGAAAAACCCCAAACAACTTTCTTTCCAGAATGATCTGTGCTTACTGGAGAGGCATAAGGTTGAAATGTGAAAAACAGGCTGCATGCTGAGGTACACAAAATGCAGAATATGGCATTGTTCTAGGCCAGATGTTTTAAATATACAAGAAAATAGCCAGTTTGGGGTTAATTTAAATGTCTTCTTACATTGATTCATATTTTTCATAATGCATAATACAACCTATTGTCATAGTATAGAAACATCCATATATTTCTGCAGTTGGAACATGAGAATTTTAGCACCAATTGCATTACCAGGGCACTATTTTAAATCTATTAACCATTTTGGAAAGGCAGAAAATCCCCTTACATCACCACCACTTCCCAGCCACATTTCCCAGTAAGTTCTTTACCTTTTCCTCCCAGTTGCGATTTTTTGCCCAGTTTCCCCCCAGGGGATGGACTCTGAGAGGCTGAAGGATGCCAAATGTTCCTTACTCAGGACCTGACCAAGCCGTGGTACAGACAGAGCTCTGTCCTCATGTCCCTTGCTCTTTTCCTTAGTTCTGGAGGCAAGACTGGTCTCAAAACTGTGTTTAAGCTGCTTCCTGCTGCCCCTACCATGCAAGGACAGCTGCTCTCCCTGGTCTTGAAATGGAACTTTCCTTGGAGGTAAAGAACGTGCTTACCTTGAGAAGGCAGCACCCCCCCGACCTCAGAGAGCCCATGCTGAAGGAGCTGGGGCTGTCAAGGGTTGGGACCCTGCAGCAATTCCAGAAAGGTTCTCCATGGGCAGGGCAGGGGAGGCCCCCAAGGGCAGACTGCCCACCACGGTCACCCCCTGTTCCCTGAGTGGATATTCCACCTGGGAGCATCCTCCAGGAATCTCCCTCCTCTGCTATCTCAGTGACTCTGAGCTTTACAAAAACTAACTCTGCAATGAAACAGAGCTGGTTCTATTTTAATTAGAACAATAGGAATAATTATTTCCCCTTGGGAAACAGAAAATCTCTGCTGTATTTTCATTTAGACTGCATAACCATCTCTTCTTTAAATCCTAATTTTTATTGTGTAGTCGAAATGAACCATTTCACAGAATCACAGAACAGTTTGGGTTGGAGAGACCTTAAAGACCATCCTGGTTTTGGTAATTTCTACCCCACTCATGTTTGTCCTCCTTAAAGCAACTTTCCATCCTGAGCACTGGAGCTGCACGACCGTGGTTTGGCCCTAAACCCCAGAATTTTCCCAGTAATTTGGCACTCAGATCTTTTTCAGTATTTCATTTACTACTGCTTTGCATTTTCATCAGTTGTTTTCTCCATCACTACTGAATTGGTCCTACAATTTGAAATTAATTACTTGCTCTGTAGAGCATGCCACAATTCCAAGTAGTTTAGCATTAACCAGAGGCTAATTATACTTTGCAGCCCTGTGAGGTAGCTGAGATGTTTGTAACAGAGCTCACAAGGGATCACTCATCTCATGGACTCAGCAGGGAAATACTTCCAGGTGAAACACTGAAATTTTGGCCAAGCAGGAAGCAAGACCCCTCTTTATTTCTCAATATTATCCTAACACTAAGTTAAGCCCATAAAACTAAGATTATGGCCCCACACTTGCTGTTTGAGGAGCTGTTTCAGTTGTCCTAAGGCTTTTCTAGCAATTGATATAAAATAAATTGTCTCCAAACAGTCAAAGTTCTTTGCTTAAACTACTGTTTACATACCAGATTTTTTCTGCAGGTACGATTGCATCTGGCACAGAAAGCACCCGGCTAATGTTCTTCAGCGAGGGAAAACACATGTCCTGCAGTCTGCTCCAGCCACAGGAGTTTTAATTTAAGCTGTGTTTACTCCAGCTGTGTAACTTTTGGGGAGTGCAAAGATGCAAAACAGAGGATGTACTGGACAAGAAGCTGATGGAAACGACGGCTGCGTTTAATCTTGGAACTGTTGATTAATAAAACATCTGAGTGTCAAATCTCTGGGCATCATATCTTTTACCAGGAGATAGACATCTGAGTGGAAAAAATTATGGTTGAATTAGGATAGTAAAAATCAGCCCACTATTCTGCACTTGGCCTCCCTGAGTTGTAGGTGCAAGAGAACAGAGTCCAATTTCTCTACAAAAAATCTTTTACTTCTGATGCTGCTTCATTTTGGTTTCACATGACAGACACCACTAATTCAGGGAAGGCTGAATTCTTCTGTTTCTTCTCCCTAAGGGAGCTCCAATCTGTCAGGGTCTTCTCTGCCTTCCTTGCTACCAGTGTATTTCAACTGGTTTCCCTAATTTTTTTCTGCTAATTCCCATTTCCTTCATAATCACAGGCTTTTATGTGACTTGCTGGCCAAGCAACTTTCAGGGGAGCTGTAATTGCCACAGGTCTTAAACATTAACCCTGCCAGGTGTCAGTGCTGGGACTGCTTGTGCATGTGATTAATGACACCACAGCAAAAAAATTGGTTTTTAATTGACTGCCGTGTTTTTCTTCTTGTTCAAGTGCTCCTGAAACAGTCAGATGATCTGAAACAAAGGTTCCTTGGGAGAAAGCACCTGAGATGGCATGAAATAGAAGAAATACGAGCTAAAATAATGAAAAGTAGAAGGTCTCAAAAGCCTGAGATGTATTGACCATTTTACATGTGCAGAAATCTCAGCAAGTCTGAACTGTTTCCAGCTTTGCTGCCTTGGATGGGTGTTGCACCACTGGGACAAAAACTCTGAATGTAATTCCTCTCCTTCATAAACAAACATGCACAAAAATCAAATAACAGAAACACAGAATGGCAGAGTCATAGAATAGTTTGGGCTGGAAGGGACACTTTAAAGCCTCCCCTTGCAATGAGCAGGGATATCTTCAACTAGCCCAGGTCACTTTGATATTACTCATAAAACTAATCTTGATTTATTCATTAACAGGAATGGTGTTTTATCTGGCTGGGGGAAGCCACACCACTGGCTTTGGCTCTGACAAGGCTCATTGGCACAGGAGGACAAGGAGCTCCTTTCCCAACTTATATTCAAGGACTCAGGTTAGTTGCTGGGAGGGCAGCACACACAGGGCTGACCTCTCAAGTTGCCTAAGTATTTTTTGGAGCCAATAGACAGAAAGATCTGTATACCTGAAATCTGTATACCTAAAAATTAACATTTTTATCATCAGAAAGTTCTTTTCTTTATAAGCTGGTCAAGATGAGGTGCCTTCCTTCAAAAGTTGAAGCACCTGAGCACCCATCAGTTACAAGAAAACAGCTTTAGGAACTCTCCCAAAGCCATCATTTGTAAATAAAATACATGATTTAAGCACACACATCTCCAGAAGCTACTACTTGAATTGTATAATTTAACAAAAGTCGTTGGAGTTGGATTTAAGTGAGTGTCTCGAGACAATCTTCAGGCAATCCCAGAAAAATTACTCAAAAGAGCAGTGGTTTAAATCCATTAATAGTTAGGACTCTGTTGAACACCTTAGCAGCTTCCTTCCTTTGTCAGTCAAATATGTAGGATGTTTCCACTAAATTCCATGGTGCTGAGTGAGAGAGGAATGGAGCAAATAAGCACAGGATATTGCCCGTGGCCCTGCCACCCTCTGTTTTAGGTGTCTCAGCTCTGCTAAGGGAGATGAATAAGTGAAGCCAACAAACATGGGCTCGGGTTAGCTCAGCTACTGAAGAGTATAAGCTGAATTAAATCATGTGAGGTGAGGTTTTCCTGAAGTCTTCCTTTTCCTTGTATTTTAAGTGCTTTAATGACATCTTGCAACCTCTCTGACTTCAAGGAGCACCAGTTCAGCTCCCACTCCTGGCCTATCTTCAGTGCGAAACTCGTGTTTCTCACAGCTTGGTTTTGGTGGTGAAGATCTAAAACTCAGTTCTGCTGCTGGAATATAAACACTCAGGATAACTCTGGAACACAATTAAGGCTCCAATTTATTTGCACTTGTAAATGCTTTGTTAACTTCCAGCTTTTCAAGACACAATTTCTTCAAAGTCCCTCTTACTGAAAAATCATCCTCCAGGTGACAGAAATCACTCTGGGGGTATGAAAAAGAGGGGCTAGAATGGAAGTCAGAACTCTATTTCTCAGTGAGAGCAAGCACTCCGAGTGATTGCTACAGTAAGTGTTTGTTTGAGATACAGTTATTATATATTGCCTAAATATTTAAGTTAGTCAAACCTCTGATCAATTGAAACAGAACCTATAGAGGCCAAGAAGCTGGAGCTAAACTGTTGGGGGGACGTGAAGCTGGCATTAGCACTGAAGCAGGAACAGAGGTAGTGAGAGGCACACAAAACCACAAAAAGTGATCTCATGTCTTTAAACTGTCCAAAGAATCATAATAATAAAGTTCTAGATGAGTGTTGAGGGGACACATGCCATTTCAATGCAAATAGAAATAATTTTAAATGACATTTTGAAACATTCCATGGAAATGTATTTGAAATGTAATATGGGGACTCCAATAAAGAATATGCTTTTAATACATTACAGATTATATGTGATCATCAGTTTAAGACTTCCCCTCAACAAGCAGGATAATTCAAGTAGACATCCAGCCTGTCTCTACAGTTTGTATTGCCATCCCTTCAAATGCAAACTCTGATGTTTCTTCTTGGCTGGAGAAACATAGAGAAGGTATGGTTTTAATTTTTCAAACTCCTTTGCAAATAAGCTTAAACATTTTACAGTTAAAAGGACAGAATTTACATTTGCTGTGTCTGGTCAGTTTTAAAATGGTATCTGTTATGAATCATGTTCACTTTTAAAGTTCATTTAACTTGGCTTATGGTTTACTTTAAAAAAAATGTTATGCATCATTTGGATCTGCACTCGCAGTCACTATGAGCAATAATAAAGGCCTGCAGGTTCCATCTGATGGCCTTTGTTATAAACTTGGATTTCCATAGGAAAAACCAAACAGGATCCACACACACGGTAATAAATCCCACAGGCTTGTGCCACTCTTGGTGCCAGGAGTTTTAATCAAGGCACAACCATTACAGCTCTTCCTGCCACCCCTAATGGGGTGTCTGTGTGGGTGGGATTAGGGACAAAACCCCCCAGTTTTAAGAACCAGAACTGCAGGGGGGCTTGTTTGGTCCCAGTGAGCAAACGTGCCTGGATGCTGAGATGAAGCCACAGAGACACTTCAACGGGACTTGAAGACACTCAGCATCTCCTCATGCTGAGCTCTTGTCTCACTTCTGCAGCTCCCTTGGTGAAATAGCTGGGTGACAGAACATTCCAGAAAAAGAAGAAACGCAGGATTTATCACATAACTTGCTTTCAAGGTGGATTAAGGTCCCTCAATTAGCAGAGACAGCTTCACACAGTGGTGTTCACTGACAGTTTTGACACAAGAAAAACAGTTTGCTTGTAATTACATCTGTCTCATAAATACAACAAAATATCCTTTCAAAAAACCACCACAAGAAGTCTAAACACGGTTGTAATGAATAACAAAAATCACTTTTTAACACTGTAGCTTTTAACCACAAAGAACAAGCTACATTTTCCTGATGCTTTCCTGATGCCCAATTTGATACGGTCTGCAAAGCAGTTCTTTCTGGCTACTATTATCGTCTTAGCTTCTCTTCTTCCACCTCCTTTCCATCACACATGGATAAAGGACCTTTCCCTCATTGGATCAAGATTGCCCTACGTTTCCCAGCCCCTTCATGAGGAATATTTCCACTCTTTAGAGCTCCTGACGTGCACAGCTACCTGTGCTGTTTAGCCCAGTTAAGTAAGCTCATCTCACAAATTCAGGAGTCCAGTAAAAAGTTCAGCTAGGCAGAAGAGGTGACGGTGAGAAAAGGATCCCCCAAAGAATCACTTCCCTGGCATGGGGAGCAGCTGTGAGAGCCCTGGTACCAGACCCTGGAGCAGGGGGTCTCTTAAGGCTCCTCCAAACGAATATGACACTACAGTGATCAGCCAGGCTTGGAGCATGATGAAAAGACATCATGAAAAGTTTCACAAAAGAATCACAAAAAGTTTCCTAAGGTCTGTGATCTCCTTGTAAGACTTCACAGAGATGCACCACTAGAGCGCTCAGCTGTGGCTAACCCCATGCTCTCAGAGGGCTCGTTCATTGAGTAAATCTGTGATTCCACCTCTGCAACAAAAGCCTGACTGAGATCCTGCCAGTACCAGCCTGGAGAGCTCCTGGAAGCTGCTGGGAACAGAGAGAGCCGGGGACATGGAGCTCAGCTCCACTATGGACATCTGTCCAGAGGCTGAGTAGTTATTTGGACAAAAAACCCTAAAAGCCCACCAGGGCTGCTTGTGTGGAGAAGAGCATGGTGGGCCCAGCCAGGCAGATGGACTTGGTTCAGCAAGCCTGTGCTCTGAAGCACAATCAACCCAAAAAAGAGAAAACCTCAAGACCTCAGATGGCCAGTGCTAAAGTGTGAAATATTTCTCTTGTGCCACAATGGTATTTAATAGCAGCACAAATGTTTACCTCAATAGTGCCTTTAAAACCAAAGGTATTTATGCAGTCTGGAAAACAAACCAGAGAACAGGTAATGCAATTAACTCCATTTACTGAGTACAACGAGGAAGCTTGCCAGGCCTTCCTGAGAAATCAAGAACAGTGATGGGAATTACCAGCAGTCACCCAATAGAAGGAGGTAATGCCTAACGAATAATCTATTCCATGCATTTAGTACTTCTTTCCATTTTAAAACTGCCTATGAGCATATTATTTACTGTCAAGTAACTTCTGGAGCAGTTTCTTGAAAGCTTTCACATGCAAAACACATTAGTCAGATGTGCATAATCCTGGGAATTATTTTTTGTACCATGCTAAAAACAATAAGCTCAAAATTTTTCCAGAAACAAAGGAGCTGAATTATTTTATTAAGGTTTCTAGTTTGTTGAATGTTCTCAACTCACTGTTCTCACAAAGCAAACAGAGCAGGCAGGAGTTCCCACAACAAAAACCTATTGAGCAAGTGTTGTTTACTCACTTCCCTCTGTCACTCTGGAGACGACTACTTCACCGCCTGGCCCATCTAGAAGGTGATTAACGTGCTAAACAAAGCCCTTTCACCTCTGTTCCCGGGGCCAAGTCTGCTGCGGGAATTCTGGGACAGCCTGAGAATAACCAGGCAGTGCTGCTAAAGTGTTGTCCCATCTGGACAAGTATAATCCAAATATATATTTGTAAAGGATGCTGAAAGCATGGCTGAGTTCGATATTTAACATATCAAATATCAAAAGTGATAAAAATTATGAAGCCAATTAAAAATTTTAAGGGCTTTATTAGCAAAAAGCCTCTTAAATTTATCAATCGGGACCCAAAGTTGGCGATCTGCCGGGCTGCGAAACAAAGGAGACCGGTGCCGAGCGCGTATCCGCCAAAGGATGGGGCCAGAGGCACACCCAGGAGCCGGGGTTCCGGATTTTATACCCCCAGGGTGGGCACCGCCCTTTCCATTACCCCGCCCTTCTTAATGTCCTCAATTGGCTTCGTTTGTATCCAGAGGTCACCGATTCGGCGATTCTGGGTCTATGAGGTTCGTCGTGTTATCCCCTTATATTAATTTTGGGTTCCAGCGCTCCTCCCCTCTTTGCTTTGGCCTCTGGAAGGTTCTTTCAGTTGCCGTTTTAATCCTTAACACATGTAATAGAATAATGACACATAAAACACATACAACACATATAACTGAACAACAACCTGTCCCAACAGCGTCCCACAACATTCCCCAACTTTATTAACTAGTCAACTGTCTTCCTTAATTTCCCTAACTAATTACAGCCCACAACAATTTAATTAACATTACATATTAGAACACTCCTCTCCCTTGATCAGTATATGAAAGCCAACTTAATTCTATTTGTAACAAAAAGTAAAGATGAAGACCTTCCTTGCATGCACCTGATGTAACCTTTGAATCTGCAAATGGAGTAGTCCAACTCCCTGAGTGTCTAAACACACACATTTTACTGCAGGCCTTACCATTCCCAATTCCCAGTTTATGTCAATATTTAAGTAGAAGTAAAAGTAGATTTATAATTTAATCAAAATAAATACTGCAAGCCACATAGATCAGAGATGTAAATGCACAAAGTATTGAATTGTAGAGCCACAAATGTGCTCCTGAGATTTGCAATCCATTCCTAGAAGTGGGATCAGATGCAGAACAATTCAGGTCATCAGCACAGGTCGAGCATTTCCCTCCCCACTGCACAGAGAGGGTACCTCAGAGCAGGAGCAGGCAGCAGCTTTCCTGAGGAGGCGCTGGAGTCGAGCTTCGCCTCCTGCGTGTCCTCTGCTGTCCCCAGAAGGGCTGCCAGTGACATTCCAAGTGGGTTCGGGCATTCTCCTGCCCTGATCTTCATGCCGAAGAGCACATCTGTCCCCCACGCTCGCACCTGCTGTGCCTCAGCCCCACGCAGCCTTCCTCCCCTCCTAGTAAGGGCATTAACCTTGCGCGTCCCTCCCGGTTTCGGGGCCTCCCCGGCCCGCAGGGATGTGCACCTCGGGGTGTCTGGAGACACAAGTCCCCTGCCCTGCGAGAGGCACGGAGCACTCTTTAATTGTCTGAGGCGCACCCGCCTCGCTGAACTGCCCTGTGAGCCCTCGAAGCCCTTCCCAGGCAGGGCAAATCGCATCCTCACTGCCGTACACACACTGGGCGACAATGACGGCAAATTCCTGACAAGTTCTTATCGGAGCATTCAAGAAACAATATGAGTGAATTAGGAGGAAGATTTTAAACACACAATCAGGGTAGTTTGGGTTGAAAGGAGCCTTTAGCACCATCTTGTTGCAATTCCCCTGCCACGGGCAGTGAATCAAATCCCACACATCCCATCACTGGTCTGTTCTCCAAAATAAAGGCTAGAGAGACCAAGCATACTTAATGGATTTTTACACATACTTTGTTTTCTAAAACCTTTCAGGACTGACCTCAACAAAACTCAATCCGTAGGAAATAGAAAACCCACACTTTTCAAGATTTCCTTCTCAAAAGAACCAAAGCAGTTTTTATTTTGAGTTTATTCGCTTATCCTCTTGGCAGTCTAGCAACAATTCAAGCAGTCTAGTAAAAGCCTCCAAGAGAGGACAAAAAAATTTTAAGTCTGGGGATTAAATTCTCATCTTGCAGAAGCTGATTAGTGAAAATTTCTTGTGCATACACATAGGTAAAAATTGAAAATGTTTTCTCTATTTTAGAACTTCCAGGAATTTAATACATCTTTAGAGAAAAAACTCCCTCAAAACTTCCACTTTTGGAAGAAGCAGAAACATCCTGCAGTGTTCCAAACATCACATACTGCTTCCTTCTGTGTTTGTTGAAATACACTGCTTTTGAGTTCATTAGTACAAGGATGCTACATTTTGTAGCTGGCAAATCACAACTCTTGTCATCCAGCTCTTGGCAGTCAGAAACTGTTGTGAAAGATAAATTATGGGGGAAAAAAAGTAATTTGTCCCTCAGATTTCCCCTCAAATTCAGCCATCTTTGTTTAGGCACTGTAAGAAATCTCAGTGCATCTCCAAAGTCTCCATTAAAGTTACTCCTCTATTAAAGTGAACGTACGTACTTTCAATAATATTTTATTAGGAATAGAAATCTAAGTCTTTCTTCCTTTTATAGCCCTCTATGGCTTGCATTTCAAGTCTTTCTTCCTTTTATAGTCCTCCATGGCATATGAATGAACAGTAGTGAAATGCAAATCCCCACAATGCTGAATTATTGGTGTACTTTGTATTGTGATGGAAAACAGGGCACAAAAAAAGTTTCACAAAGTGTTGACCAGAGACCAACTTCTGTGTTTATTCAGAGCCTCGGTGAGGGACCACACAGAAGGGAAGTGCAACCCCTTTCCTCACACTTATCCAGGGGCAAGGTGCTACAGCCACGGGAAAAATGCTAGCTGGGGAAAAGCAGAGCTCTCCTGACGTGGGAAGGAGGTGAGAATAGGACTAAATATTCTGCTACGATAAAGAATTTGGAGCAGAATTATCTAAGACACTCTTGGAAAGGGCAGCTTGAATAAATAGGAAGGCTTGGGGTAGTGGTGTTTGAAATTCAGCCCATCAGTACTGCTAGAAGTGAGTGAGGACTGCAGAGCCAGAGGATTCCTGAGAAATTCCCATTTCCCAGAGGAGAGCTAAAGAGTCATGGAGCCCACAAGGAGGTCCTGGAATAGAGACTTGGCCTCTGTGGTTTGAGGTGCTGTTCATTGCATCTCCAGCAGGTGTGGAGACCCCAGGAGCAGGGGGAGGGACTGAGTCCTACAAGAGACAAGTCACTGCAGCTGTTGGAGCCAACATGGGCATCCCATAAAGCCAGAGGTCTCCAAGCACTGCCTTGGGAAATGAAGGATTTCAGTTATCCTTGGGCAGGGATGTCCCTAGGGATGTCCCTGTGCTTTGATCACTCTCCTCTGTACCAGGTGTGAGTCCTCCCTGATCTTTGCTCACACAGGTGGGGCATGAAGAGCTCTGCACTCCCCAAAATGTAGGTATAAAACAGAGGAGAATGGGAGCACTGCATTTGATATCCCCTTGCATCAGTGCCTCTTCTCCTGGGAGATGGAGAGCTCCAGGGTCAATTAATCCAGGGCACAAAATCTAATTAGCATCTCAGTGTCAGGAACATCCAAAACTGTTGCTCAGTCTGGTAGTCGAAATTAATTAAAATATCCATGGTTTGAACAGTTCCACAGCTCCAAATTTCATAAATGCAGCAGCAAAAGAAAACATTTCCTGAGCTTCAACACCAGAACAAGGCAGCACAATTGTGCAGACACATTTGGGAGATATCTCCACGGCCTCTACCTCTACAGCTTGTGTTCACCTCGTGCTTCTTTAGCATTACACACTGCCTGGGCTCCCCAGGGAACAGGCACGCACTGAGGCTGCCAGAGCTCCAGGGGCATTAGGACAGCACTGCCAGGGGTGACCAGTGTCATAAACAGAATTAAGTTGGCTTTTGTATATTGATCAAGAGATGGGTTGTTGTAATATGTTAATACGTTAATTAAATTGTTGTGGACTTCAATTAGTTATGGAGGTTAAGGAAATGATTAATTAGTTAATGAAGTTAAGTGTTTGTGGCCTTGTTAAAGTGGGAGATGTACGATTGTGGTGGGGGCAGTTGAGGTATTGGGATATGGGAAAATATTCTGGGATTATCCTGAGACAAGTTACTATTGGTTCTATGTATTTTATATATTTATTGTTAAGGTCAAAGATGGGGTCTGAAGGAAACTTCCAGAAGCNGTGGGAGATAAAAATGGAACCCCCCTGGCTCCTGGGGGGCTCTGGCCCTGCCCTTTGGGGGCTGAGCACCAGCATCCTTCCCTTTGCTCCGCAGCCCAGCACAGCACCAGCTCTGGGGCCTGCAGGGGTAATTAGAAAGGTTGGGGGTTTTTTGTTTGTTAATAAAGCCCTTGAATTTTTTTTTTTTTAATTGGCTTTATCATTTTTGACACCCAGCCTGGGATTGTTGGGGGGTCTGGGCAGGGCCAGGGGCTGGATGGGTGCAGATCCCGGGGGTCCCTTCCAGCTCAGCCTATTCTGTGATTCTGTGACTCTGTGAAAATACTGAAGCGTTCAGCAGATCTCATTTTTCCATTAAAAATGCATCTGATTCCTTTAACCTTCAGTATTTGTCTTATTTTAAGCACATTGCTCAGTAATCACAGGTTGATAGATGTCATCTACGGTAAGTTTGTCAAAACCATGAGCCAGATTTTTTTGTAAGTCATCAATTTGCTACCAGCCTTGGGGAAGGTGAAAGTGGGTTTGGCATCAGTTCCCACAGGCTCCGTGAGCCTGGGGTGAGCACAGGTGAGCACACGGGCGCACAGAAACTGTCAGAACAACGAGCACTTAGTGACAGGCTCCTCACGTGACATTTAGGCACCTAATTAAGGCTCCTCATTTACACAAGTGTTCAGCAGCCAGCAGTCTCTGACTTCTCTGAAGCTCAACTTCACGCCCCTATTTTTAATCTGAGTTCAGCCACGCAGTCTGATCGTGCTGATAAACACAACAAATTGTTTTTAATGAGAGGGCTGGAAGGATGCTGTAATTAATCCCAAGCCCTGTGCAGGGGAGAAGGGGCTACCGTGAAGTCCTGGAGAAGACCAGCAGCCAGGGAACCCTGAGCTCCAGAGCTTGCCTAATTCAAACATTAAATGCAAAGAAGCATAGAAAGAGAACAACACAAGAAATTATGTATCTGAAAGTCATCTCACAACTGCTAGAATTTGTTTCAGATCTCCCTGATAACTGGGACATGAATCCATTTTCTTTTTAAAAATCCTTCCCCGGATAGCATGTAATTTTCCTGTGAAAAGACCCAAACAAGCCCCAGAGCAAACAAGACCCCACAATGTTCCACTTAACACCATGTGACAACAAGAGTCTAAAGACCACAGGACCTACATCCTCCCCCCTGTAGGGAATTTGTGGGCACTGTCTGTCCTGCTCAGTTTTACTGAGCATTACACAATTCAAAACACCGTTTTTTTTGGATCACTTAATGGATTAAAATCACACATTAGAAGCACTATATTGTTGCTAAGTACTTACAGCAGCTTCACTCTGACAGTCTGTCACAACAGAATGGGATGCTCTGTCACAGATGAATCACCTAACACCCTTCTTACAAAGGAGGAGCACTAAAGTCGAAGTAACATGACAAGCCATGATTTGCCTCAATCCTCTCAAACATGCTAAGGTGGAATGCAGAAGAGAAAGCCAAGAAGGAAGAGATGAAAGTTTAAGGCAACAACGCAGTGTTTCAAGACAGCACGTGTTTTTCTCCACTGTGCTTGATGGACGTGGCATGACTAAATGGCCAAATATGAAGTTAATTAAAAACAAATAGTCCATTTTTTTAAAGTGTGTTATTGACCAAAAATATTATTTTCTCAAGAGCTTGTTACATGAGCATTATTGACTTGAATGAGCATTATTAGCATGTCAATCACTTGCAGGCTGTTTTTATAACCTTGTGCATGTTGTTTTATTGCAACATATACAGATAGAAAAGTAGATACACACCGTAAAGAGCGCTGGAATTCATAATCTCTACCAACAATATCTGTTTTGTAGTGTCTGGGGCCATGAGTGGGCTCTAAGAGTGGGCTTTTTCCACTGGAGCAAACACAGCAATTGGATAATCACCTCTTTTGGCATTACTGGTTTGCTCCCCTGCCCTCCCACAGCCAGGGTGGCTCAGTCCCCAGCCCAGAACTGTGCTCGTGGCCTCGTCTGCCCTGCCTGCTGCTAACTCTCTCCAAAGAGTAGAAATTTTCCAAACCAGCCTGTTTTCTGTGTCTAGTACAAATGAGTGCTGATAATGGTTACTGCCCAACATGTATATTTTCATTATTTGCTATTTAGAAGACAAGAAGGTAGCAAATGTCTGCACTGTAGGACGAGTCCTGGATCAGCTTCCAGGGCTGCCTGAACCTTTTTCCCATTCAAAAGCCCTCAACAGCGTTATTCCTCTTCACTTTTACTGAAGGAAATTAACTGTATTTTGTTCTTTACTCAAGGCAGTCAAAAAATCACTGTCGGATTCAAAGTCCTGTGAAGAGCTGAAACTCTGAAAAGCACCAGCCAACCAAAGGTCTGTGTAAAGTGACACCCATCCATTATAATGCCCACTGGGCATTCACTGGCTCCAGCTAAAAAAAGGGAGATGCAAGCAACATGAGTGTTTTCAATTGCAAAATTACTTTGTCTTTTATCTGTCACAGAAAGGAATAAACTACAGCAAGCTGACAGTTCCTTGAAACTCAGCATCATGTGGGACAGTAAATAAAGAAATAAGACAAATTATTTCCTTTTATGAAAACATCTAACCAAGAGATTTGTCAAGCCATTGCCATGGTCACAAAGCTCTTGTTTCCTTTTGGCCCTGCATGAAGTTCAAACATCCTGTGAAGTTCCAATATTTATTTGTGTCATGAAGCAAAACTCAAATATTCCTTTTATTTTAACTCTTTTTTCAGAGCTTGGTCCAAACAAGGTTAGAGCTGTTCTTAAAAACAAAACTGAAGGAGAAATATAAGAGGATCCTGAAAAAAAATCCTAAAAAGTACCACTCTGTTAGAAAAAAATAGAATTGTTACCTGAAACCTTTACTTCAGCAGGTTTGTATCAGTAAATCCTCGTAAAACCTTTCAAGTGAATTGGCTGGATTAGTGAAAATAGACATGCAATCCAATTAATTTGTGGAATATTTTAAATTTAAGGAACTTTGTATGGGTCGTTTCCTGGGCTGCTTCCATCACAAACCCAGTAAGCCCCATGCTATAAATATGTCTGAACTACAGGGTTTGGGGACTGTTCTTACATAAAAAAAGGGGAAAGCCTAACCTGCAAATGAAAACATCAACAGATGACCTGATGCAAGACAAGGGCCCGAGTCATGTCTTTGGACACGCCAAAGGAAATACAAAGACTAAAAAATACCTCATGGCTTTCACTCAAGACAAATCCATTTGATTTTATGTGAGGGCAGTATTTCCAGTTTTGTTCTTTGCAGCTCTGCCTCTGTATCAAACCTAAGGCCATAAAATTCTGTTTGTAGATAGGAGCTGTCCTGTCATCACAAACAGCTGCTGGGTATGGGAGCTGAAAATTCCTGAACTGAGTGGCCAAAGATTTTCTGTAGCCAGCAGCATCCTACAAAATCACATCCCCTCATCCTGATATCAGCACTGGACTCTGCATCAGAGAAAATACCGGAAAGGGAGGAACAATCTCCTGCCACTTAAGATAAATACCTTTGAAGTGGCATTTGTGATGGCCATCAGGGTAGAACACATCTGCAAAAGAGACAGAAAAGGGCAGTTTCTCCCTGCTGTCACTCAGGGGAATGGTGCTCAACATGAAGCTCAGTGCTTCATGGCAAAGAGAGCTCCACCAAACGGGGGAGAAGCCCCAGCAGCCCCCAAAAAGGAGTGAGAACCAAACCTTTTTCAGACCAGACTGAAGGAACAGCCACGAATGCCACGGGTTTTTTTCTTTGTTTGTTTGTTTAGGTTTTTTACACTGGATGTGAGATCAGATGTTCAGTGAATAGCATGGTGTTACTGGCTACAGTGTATTCCTCATTCCAAAACAAGTTATTAAAATAAATGGAAAGCAGAATAAAATGCAACATGAAGAAAAGCTGATCATGAAAAAGGCTTGAGACAAAACATACCAGATCCCTGTGTTCTATAGTACCTGCAAGAAAACTGCAGGAAGTGGGGAAAGACTTGGCAAATTGTGACACAGAGTAGTAAACCACTGTTCTCTACCCAAAAAAATGGAACATCAAAAGAAATTGGTGAGAAGCAGGTTTAAAACAAACAGAAAGCAGCAGGTCTTTGTGTATCAAGCTGCAGAAGAGCTGTTCCTGTGCTACTGAGTGCCAGAAGCTGCCTGGATTCACAAGTGAATTTCCAAGTTCTTTGAGCAGAATATTCATCAAGGGCTATTAAGCAACAAAAACCCATCTCTAGCTCAGGAAGTCTTGAAGCTGCAGGTTGCTGCAGCCGAGGAGCAAAATTCCAGGGCTGACAAGTTCCTGTGCCTTCCTTAAGTGTCTGCTATTGATCACTGAAGGAAACAACACAAGGGCTCAAAGTGTCATCCCACAAGGGATGGGCTGTTCTACCTCCACTCCAGAGCAGCTCCCCTTGCACCTGATGGGGGAAGGGAGCTTCAAGGACTTGAGGAGTCATTGTCAGCTCCTTTGGCTAGAGAATTTATAGCTCTGGTCCCTCCAATCCACTTCCAGACTATTCACATGCAAGGTAAAGCTAAAGAAAAGAAGCGTAAGCCGTAGCACAATGATGTAGAAGAGCACACGGGTAAAACTGGGTTTAATACATTTTTTTTTAAATTTAGAAAAATATTTATAAAACCCTCAAGCAATGGCTGGAATAAGCTTTCAGTAGAACCAGTGGAACAAAACCCTATTTTTAAGATTGGACTTGATCAGAAAAGAGGTCATGTGCACAGTTCCCTGTAAAAGCAGCAGATTGGACACAACCAGGTCAAAGAGCCTTTGAAGACTTCCACTGCAAATTTGGCTTACTTGTCTGGAGCTAATCTGTCATCTCCTTTGATTTAGAAGGAGCACAAATATTACCTTGTGCTCTGTGGTGGTGCACAGGCCAAGGGCCAAGGAGAAGTAATTGCTGTGGCACAGAAATTAGGGCAAAGACACTGTGGCCTTCCATTTTGAACACACTTGCTATAAAACACTCAGAAAAGATACATCCATGACACTTGTTTGCTGTCCTTTTGCATCCCTCTTGGGAACAGAAAATACAGCTGCACAAGTATGATCCTGGCCTGCAAACCAGCAACTACATGGATTAGAGCATTAGTTATAAATAAGTATATCTTTCTTTGGTCTTAAAAACTCGAATTCTTTCCAGGGGAAGACCGTAATTAGTATGACATGGGGGCTTTTAGCAGATGTGAAACCGGATAGATTGAGCTCTCCTATGAATAGCCTGAAACGAGGCCTGCCTTGCATGGTTTGTAGTAATGGAGAGGAAATTGAGCATTAAATACAAATCAACAATCGCTGGTTTTGCTGTGGCAGCAGAGCCAGTGAAGTCACTCTTTTCAGCACCTTGCATCCTGCTGGACTTTATTTACAGCACCAGGGCTCCCATCTTGGGGAGCGGCCACCTACGGGCAGCTCAGACAAAGAATGATGGAGAGAGACAGCAATTTAAGGGCACATTTCTGTACACAAACATCAGAGAAGTGATGTTTTCTGTGCCTGCAGTTTATGACTGGGTTTTAGATATATTCATTAAGCTATCCCAGCCTGAGATGGGGTCAACATGGCTAGCGCCACGAGCCAGGGTAACAGCAGATATTAGCTGGATACTTGTACAATATGTGAAGGCAGAAGATTTATTAGTCTTCTAATCCACAGACTGACCTGACTCTCCATTTAAAAGTTGAATAGGAAGTTGAAAATCCCCCTAATGTTTCTGAGAGGTGTGAGGAGATGAGGAAAGCACCTGCAATGCATCACTCTGTTTAGATTGCAGCATGAAACGTGGGATTTGTTGGCTGCAGTGGTCTCTCAGTAGAGGGAACAGACAACAACAATCAAGGAGTTCAGTGCTCATTATGTGTGAAGGGAAAAATGGAATGCTATCCCCTGGAACACCAGGATGCTCTCAAGGTCAACCGCTCTAAAAAAAATCCTGTAAAAAAAAAATTCGTATTTAAGCTCTGAACAGTTCAAGTTCATGTTAATGTTTGGATACGATTCTTTGTACAATTCAAAAAAAAGTTATTATTTGGCTATTTAGCTGGCATCTGTGAGGTGCAGAGAGCAGCTGTAAGGTCCATGCCTGAGCTGCATGCACTGTAATTACTCTGAACAGCGTTTTTGGGAGAGGAAAATGCCAAAGCAAGGTTAGTTGCTCGACAAATTTGCACCATTACCAAGGCCATCATGACAATTCTATCAGCATTCAATGCACCATCAGTTTGACTCTCAAGCTGCCCCAGGAATGTGTAATAAGCAGTGAGGTAACACCTGTCTCTTCCCTCTCCCTATGGACGGAACCCGCTCCCCACCCCAGCCCTCCAAGGCTTGTCACAGCTTTGTCCTCCTGCCAAGGACCCTGCTGCTGTGCAGGAGCTCTTGTGCAGAAGACACAGCAGAAGGGATTTCAAGCTAAACCATGGCCTAAAATTCATCCTGGGAAGAGGATTAGCCAACTCATCTCCTACTTAGCTAAAAATTGTGGAAGAGAAAAGGAGGTCGTGGTTTTCCTGACATGATTTCCAGTGAACTCCAAGCTAGCAAAGGCTCTAAGACCCAAACTATGGCACTGTACGTGGTGCTTTCGGAAAGTGAGGTTGCTGAATCAGTGAATGAAACATTTATTCATCATCACTCAGAAAGAATGTGGATCGATATTTAGTCACAGGGGATGCACTGAAAAAAATCTGCATCGTCCCCTGCACTTAAGAAAGACTCAAATATTGTTTCCACACTAGGAAAATCTGAAATTTAGTCTTATCCCATATTTTTAAACCACTAAAAGAGATGTTCTTTACTGAAGGAGGAAACCAAATAAGTCATCAAGAAACATTAATAGGTTTCAACTCAGAAATTCCCTGAGCTGTCCGAAGTACAGCGAGTCTACAGAGGCATCCCTCAGCATCAAACACGGGCAATGAGCCTGCTCTGCAAAACTATTACGTGGGAGCCAAGAATCACTTGCACTTCTCCGTTCTTGGGGCTGTTGAGTTCTGATGATAATTGAATAAATGACTGCTGGGCATTGCTGAGACCCCTGGGCAGCCTCTGCTGTGGACCATTCAAGCACATGGAATGGGGCTGGGAGGGGAGGCAGGACAGCTGGGAGTGTGAAGTATGGTCGGCAGGATCCACGTCAGCTGCACGTCAGCAAAAGATCCCAAATGCTTCAGTCTTCCTGCAGCTTGAACATCCCTGGAGGAACACAGAGCTTGGAGGATTCCTAACGTGTTGAGGTTTTCTGAAGCGTGGAGGATTTCTACCAAGACAAAACACAACCATGAGCTGACTGTTCTCCAGAAAACCATGCGTGCTCCTGACACTGATGGCTTGGGATATTCCATCAATGACAGCATCAAAGGCAGGCTTCAATGCGCACTGATAAAAGATTGCCAAAGGTACACTCAGCTCCCCTGCCCTCCTGTCCTGGGTGACAGCCTTTCTGATTCTGGGAACTGCACATCGCAGAAAAACAGTGCAAGGCGGAGCTCTCATACCTTCAGACTTGATAATAACAGCAAGTGCTGCATAAACTGAATAAAAGTTATAAATTTATGAGAGCTGATGGGTGTTCAGAATGATAATGCTTAACAGAGTCTATACAAGGCTTCACACACTGGAAATCACCTGAGTTAATAAAATCAGATAGATGATTTCGAGAAAAAATGGAAGTCAATTTTTCTAATCTCTTGCTGCCAGGTGCTCACATTTTTTTCTTGCATTCCTGTTGTGCTTCTGCAGACCAGCACTGGTGAACCCCAGTTCTAGATCAGGCAAGTCCAGAAGTACAGGTGTCTCCATTAGCCCTGGTGGCAATCCCAGCCCCCAGGGCAACCTCCGGCAATAAAAATATGAGAGAAGGAGAAGTGTTTCTAACTCCTGCAAGATGATCAAGACTACGCAGTTTCCTGCAATCATCAGCCAGCCAAATGGAGCAATGAACAGGAAGAGCCCTCGGCCAGCTCTGTACACTGCTCTTCACCATGACCTGATCATGCCCAAGCAAATGAAAATCAAATCTGCGTCACAGAATCGGCCAGTCTCTCAGACACATGCAAGCCAGCAGGAACTGCACCTGCTCATGCTCAGGCTGTCTTTAAGTCCACTACATGTGTTCCACCACAGCCAGAGAAGAGCCCCACTGGTCTGCTGGGTGCTGTTACCAGTGGTGCAAATGGCCTTGGATGGCAAATGGCCTTGCTCATGGCACCACTGCTCTGCTTGGTGGAGCTGAGCCCTTTCCAACACCTCCTGTGGGAGCAGTCCTGATGGCTTCTTCATGGCTTTTGTGTCTAGCACTCAAATCCTACTGGGGAAAAACATTTTTGGTTCTCCTTCTGTAGACAGATTTAGGGGAAAAAATTAAAGTACTGCTCATTTTGGAATGTGAGCAATAACGATCATTACCCTCAGCACTGACACCTTGTATAATTTGAAAAATGATGTGACTTTTGGGTAAACATGAACATGCCATAAAGAAGGTGTTCTTACATTAATTAAAAAAATCAAGTCTACAGGCTGGGTAATGAGCCAGAAAAAGACCTGATTTTTAAAACATTCATTACAAGGCATGAATTATGCCTGTAACTATTTGAAGGCATTTATTGCCTGTATTTTTTTTAAGCCTGTAGAATCAGAGACTATGCTTAGAAAGCAAGAAAACATGGAATAGATATACTTTATAAAAAATGCCATTCATAAAGCAGCAAATCAAACTGAACCACAAAAGAGCATCCTCGTATACACAGTGAATGATCACTGATGAGCACGAGGAGCTTTAGCAATCAGGAAAACTTTTCTGTGGACTTTCATGAGCCACAAGTCCCAGCAGAGCTGATGGGAGTTTTGCTGAGTAAGAACTGGGTGGAAATCTGGGGGCTTGTCCCTGATACAGGTGCACAGCTCAGCTCAGAAACAGTTTGCAGTGGAGCCCTCAACAAAGGCCTCAGAATTTGGTCAAATAGATGGAAATAACATCAGTTAAAAATTCCCTAGAAACACCATGAAATTGGATACCACACATTACCATACTCAAAATGTTGAGAGCCTATTTGTTTAATTTGGATGAGTTTTCAAATAACTCAGAACTAAAGTAATCTATGATGGGCACAACAGAGTGGAGGAAATACTGAGGCTGGTCTGTCATGCACCCTTCACCGTAGCTATTGAAACAGGACTTGTAAATGCATCCCAGGGGACTGTGCCAGACCTGCCAAGGCAACTTTTCTTAGCAAATGTTACTCAAAGTTTGTCAAAAACCAATAAAAATGAAAATGACAATTCAAAAAAAAAAAAAAAAAGGCTCAAAATGAACTAATTTTAGTATGAAGGGAGAAACCAAGGGAAAATAGAAAGGGTATAATGACGTTATTTATTAACAGTATACAACTCTAGACAAGTTTGAGCTCCAGTATAGGACAGACTGACTACACAATATAACGTGCATATTGACTTTATGTCAGCAAGCACAGATTATTTATACTTTTCAGTCATCACTTTGTAGCACAGTTCTTAGCCCTTACCTCATGAAAGGTGCTGCTCCTCGGTACCTTTGAGTTTCATCTGCATATTCTGCCCCACCAGCAGAATTGGGGGGTCCAGACAATTCACATCCTGTGGGGATCTGGATCAAGGTGAAGGTAGAGCTGAGTGATTTTCCTCTGCCTATTGAAAACACACCAGCTGCACAGCACAGCCTGAGCTGGGAACAAGCCCTGGCACTGGCAGTTAGGAGCAGGAAGCCTGCGGGAACACGAGCTGGGGGAACACGAGCAGCCCCACGTTCCAGGAACACCCAGGCAGGGCAGCCCCGGGGTCGGCTGCTGATCCGGACAGAGCAGATTGGGGTCCCCTCCCTCTGACACCTCCAGAAACCCACCAGAGCACAGGTATTTCACACCTTCAACAGGGCTCTAGAGGCACTGCATTCTCTGGCTGAGTTTAACTTAGTTTCACTGCGAACATCTCAACGCAGGCAATTTGGACTGTAACAGCAGGAGCTTTTGGGAACACTCAGGGCACTCCCACGTGCAGGGAGTTTGACACTCACTCCCAAAGCACAAGCCACCTCTCCCATGTTCCTGGTCACCAGAATGCCTGAATTAATTTTTTAGTCATGTTTTTGAAACAGTAGCAGAGTATTCAATCATATTTTGAAACAATAGCAGGTATGCCACCATCTTCAGGTACATTTTGTTCACTTCCTTTTTCCCATAGGCTAGAGCACCTTACTGATTTCTCCAAGTTATGAAGTGGCTGTCCATAAATTTCTAACCCTTCAAGGAGCTCCAGTTAAATGCAAATTCTGGGGACAAACTGATCTCGAAAGCATTAGGACCACATACTGTTTTTTAGAGCCACCAAAACCACCAGATGGGTTTGTATTCAGCACTGATGTGCACGGACATCTCAGAACAGACCCTGTGCTCAGCTCTGGCCGTGGCAGGCAGCACCTCCAGCATTGGTGCACACCAGCAGAAGCCTCTCAGTACCCAAATCTCATTTCCAAGCACCCTTGTTTCCAAATCTCTGAGCCACAATACAGGTGATCAGCATGTGAAACAAGCAGCTTGGGAAGTACAGCTCCAGCCAGCTGGAATTCACTTACCTGAGGGCTCACAAGGGCAGCTCTGAGTGAGTACGAACTGGAATGGAGATCACCAAGGTGACAACAGCAGGAGCAGGTGCCTGCAAGTCCTGGCTGTACCCTGTTTGGGCAGAACAGTCCTGCAGCAGGCACTGCCACCCTGCTAGTGCCCACCTTGGCAGAAGCACTCACTCTGCCCTCCCTCACTCACACAGAACTACTCCAGAGCAGCCTAAATTCTGCCCAAACATGAAAAAAAGGGACGAACATGGAAAAGGCAACCAGAGGTAACAACGCAAGGCCGCCACATTAAGGAAGAGCCAGCTTGCCCCACTCCCTGAGTGAGAGGTTTGGCTAAAACACACGATCTGCAAATTTTCCATTTCATCAAGTCCTGCTAATAGAATTCTACAATCTGGTAGTTTAAGCTGCATGCTAGAAAAAGCCAGAGAAACATTTGCTTTGGCACTGACAGGTTCTCAGATTTTTCCTGTTGGAACAATGATAAATGACTTAACCCTGATCATTTTTCTGAAACCTGATTTTTTTTGTTTGACATTTATTTACAGTTTCTATAAACACTAACACCTATAAAACATGGTTTACTGTTTGATTGCTTGGCGGACAAGCAAGCCTTAAATACATAAATTATGAGCACCTAGTTAATGAGTGACATGACAGACATGAAGTTTTATTTACTATTGGCATGAGCCTTCATATAAAATTAGTGGCATAAGAAAGCCAGGTTTTGTGAATGCACATAGTCATGCCTATTCATGGCCTGGCTCTTTTTTTTTTCTTCTTCTTTTTTTTTTTGGGGGGTTTTTTTGGGTTTTTTTTTTTTTTTTTTTTTTTTGTTTTTTTTAAAGACTTGACATAAGACTGCGGCCTATGTGTAATTTCATTGCCTGGAGCAAGGTTAGGGGAAAGCCGCTCCATCTGGCAATTTCCCTTTGACTGGCACATAGTTAAACAATGATGCAGTTTGACAAATTTCAAACTCTGCTTATGAAAAAATAACATAAACACAATAGTCACTCTGAGTAGATTGTCCACCTGTGCAAGCGGG
Source organism: Notiomystis cincta (assembly GCA_013398075.1). Classification (NCBI taxonomy): domain Eukaryota; kingdom Metazoa; phylum Chordata; class Aves; order Passeriformes; family Notiomystidae; genus Notiomystis; species Notiomystis cincta. The sequence goes on from VZRX01021881.1 coordinate 33,354, forward strand.
CATGAAGTGTTAAGTAAAGGCTGCTGGTAATGAATAAAGATGCAGTGCATAGTTGGATTAGGTCGTTCCAAATGTAAATCACTGTCAGATAAAGCACTTGTGTTTACGTGTAGCATTAATATTTTGATCAGTATGTTTAAGAGAATTAGCTTCTTAATGCAGATGTTCTCATTTGGACCTTCACACCCTTAGCTTCAGCCAACTCCTTTACCATCAGTTATGTCAACATGTCATAAATCTTCGCTGCTTTAACTTCTATTTTAAACAAAGCTTTGTTGTAAAATTTGGAGGCGTGTTTCCTTCGGGCTTTATTTTTGGCAAATTTCTTGTTATTTTGTTGGAAATCTGACACATTAATGTCCAATTAACCATCTTTGAGTATTTTACTGACAAGGATCCCAGAAGCAATCAAATGCCTTTTCATTGTAAGGCCCTCCCTGCCCCCCACCCAACCAGCTGTATCCATTATGTGAACAAGAAGTCTCTATGTCTTGATGCACAAACAATAAAGGCATTACCCTTGGTGGAAACAGGACATGTGTCCCAGCAGCTCCAGAGCCTGTGCCCCTCTGGACAGCTTGTTGTGAAGGTAAATGTTCACTAAATGCTCACAGGATGGGATACAGTGAAATTCCAACACAAAACTCACCAACAGTCAGTGTTTTCTTTCTTAAACAAGGAAGATCTTTTAACCTCTCCAAGTTATTTTAACATCTGTGTTCTTCTCATGGGAGGTTGGTGAGACATGTGGGACATGGCACCTGTGGTAAAACAGCCCCTCCATGAAACTGCAAATTGTCTCTCAGGTCATTATGAGTGTGCTGATGGTGTCACTCTGTAAACTTCACAGGGTCACCTTTCATGAGATTAACATTACCCCTTCTTAATTAGTGATTTTACATTCTCCCAAATGTCACCTTTCTTTTTTTTTTCCATAGGAACTTCTAAATGTTGAAAACAAAATGATAATTTAGTCTCAAATCAGTCATTTTTTTGGAAAGGAAAATGGATAATTTTTGCTTTGCGTAGTAAAGGGATGTCCCACAAATTCATATTTATTTTTCAGAAATTCTGATTAAAATCATGAAAAAGAGAAATATTTGCATTCTGGAGGATTCACTTTGCATAACTCTGATAACCACGGAGTTCTAAGCTTCAATAATTGTTACTATTCTCTGTGGTTTTCTAACCACGGTCTGTAAAACCTTGACATTCTCCCACCACTCTCCCCTGACAGCATGGGACTGTCTGGGAGCCCATCTTACCTTTCCAGGGCTTCTGTTGTTATTGCAACCACAGCACTGGGTTAAGGTTTGAAACAATTCCCTCCTTTTCTGACTTGAACAGCTCTTTTCAATATCTTAACTGTAAACAGACCTGCAGGGGGATGAGCACATCCTGGTAAACAACTCAGGCTGCAGGAGAGACCCTGTTCCTGGACACCTGGACAGAGTTTGCTCCCCAGTGACAAAACCCGAGGCAGAGCAGCCCTCTGTAGGTGCAGCAGGTTCCAACCCTGAGGTTCTGTGCATAGCTCTTCCCCCACAGCCCATCAGCCTCACTCTACCTGGGAGGCGATGAAAAACTCCTTTATATGCAGATTTAAACATAGAATTACAGAGCCAAAAGCCATTCTGGGCTGAAGGGTCACACAGAGATCCTCAAACCCAACTCCTGGCCGTGCACAGGCACTCCCAGGTCGAGGCAGCAAAGCCCTGCAGGAACCAGTGCCTGTTTGCACAGCCAAGGTGCCAAACCCACCAAACTCTGCCCTGGTGCCATGGGAGATGCTCACAGGGCAGTCTGCCTCTGGTCTCAAGGAAATCTTCAGAGCAAGAAAAGCAAAAGGATGTTCTGACAAGTGGAAAGCTTTCGTTTAACTTCAGAAAGTTATTCCTTATGAAGAGCTGGCTGATCTACTCAGAGACCCTAAAAATAAAGCTAAAATTCAGCTCCTGAAACATTCAGGAAAGAAAATCAAATCACAAAACTGGTGGGATGTACCAGAAAGCCAAACAGTACTCTCCATTCTCTTGTTTTAATTCTAAGGATTTACTAATGAAAGGCCCTAAAAAAAGACATTTTTACTTCCCAAAGTGAAATGATGTCTCACTGCTCCTTCCAGCCATCTGGGTACATCTTCTTTCAGAAGAAGATGCTGCCCCAGAGCCCCACTCATCCATTCTTCTTCCTCAGCTTTAGGACATCCATGGAAAAGGCCTGAGGAAAAGGCTGGTCCCTGCTGCACTGAACCAAGGAGCAGTGAGGAGAATCTGAAAATCTGCACTGATGTTCTTGTGAGTATAGTAACAAATATCATATATTTGATATTCAGGCTTCAATTTTCTGACCTTTCAGCTGCTCCATGGTCTCTCGCTCTCATTTTAGAAATGACACCACCACAAATCTTTCTCATTTTCTTCATTTGTTCTTTGAAGTTTTACTACTTTGAAATCTGGTTTGAGATCTCAAATGTGTATACAAAAGATTGGATCCACTTTTGCTCCTTGTCTCATCTTGATGTTTTCTAATGGCGAACTACTTTTCCTCCACTTCTATTCTAATTCAGTAATGGTAAACCAATGGAAGGTCCTTCTTAAAAACACCAGGATATACCCTTAAATTAACAGTCCACAAAAATGTTTAATAAAAAACCAAAACCAAAACCGTGCCTCCAGAACTCATACTCCAAAGGTTTCCAAATTAAAAATCAAATTGATATAAACATAATAAATACATCCATATCTAGACAATATTATTAAATGTGTATTTGGAAGAAATAAAGTCTTCTGTTGATTAAGGCTCAAAATACTGGTTCCTAATTATTCTTACTGCCTGGAATGAAATTAAGTCCTTCAACACTTGTTGTTGGTTATGCTAATCCTTTAATATTACTATTTATTCCAGCTGAGAAAAAAGGGCTAAGCCAGCTGCTCCAAACATCAGCATTTTAATGTTCTCAGTGTGGGCGTAATATTTTATCACCTGTTCTTTATGTTCTGTGTCTCGATTCATACATTAAATTCTGTGTCCGAGTTACCTATGGGGGCAGCAATCAGTTTGTACTGATTTAAGGCTGCAATAAAAACTGCACAACAGTGTGAAAAGATATAAAATGCCAGTGACGTGGCTGTGCTCCCCTACACATCTGCATGGCCCTGAGAAGAGCTGCAGAATCCAATCCCCAGATGTTTCTGGGACCAAACCTGAGCCCTGAGAGCTGCAGAGCTGTAGGAAAAGTTTTGCTTAAAGGGTCACTTGTCCTTCTTAAAATTCTACACTATATTTTTGCTGCATTCTCCATTCTTGCAAGAAATAATTTTACAGCTGAAAATGACATGGGCAGCTCTTTAGAGAAGGAAGTAGTACAGCAGAACTGAAAATAAATAAGATTATTTTTGTGGTATTGACTTATTTGGGGAAAAAATCAAAGCTTTTATGTTACTGAACTTTGAATTTCTTAGTTAATCACACAACAAAGGTACAGGATATTAATCAATTAATTGATTTTCTTACAGTTCATTTTTGCTCAAGGATCGCATCAAGCCACAGGTGAAAAATAATGGATGCTCAGAGGGAAAAGAATGGGAGATATTACCTAACCCTCCAATGAAAATGGAGGAGTTTGTAAAGAAATACACGACCCTGGGCAAGTCCTCACCCATTCCTTCTCACACAAGGTAAAATGTGTCACTGCTGTCTAAGGGCTCTCTAGTGTCAAACCTGTAGGAACATGGGAGCTGTAGAGTCTGCTTTGTTAGTAGAACTTGTAAGGATTTTTAATAAGTATTACATTTCAGTCATATGTCGGATTCTTTCTGCCTGACTGTGTCAACACAGGAGGATCACACGGTCCTGTGCAGCCTGCTCTGGGAGAACCTGCTCTAGCTGTGGGGTTGGACCTGATCATCTCCAGAAGTCCCTTCCAACCCCAACCCTTGAATTGCTTTGGAGAATAAACCAGTGTGTTTTGTCTCTTGTCACAGCCTTTCCCAGGTTGGCTCTGTGAAGAGCATCCAGCAGTTCTCACGAGTCACAACGCAAACATCATCTTTCCTGGTGTTCTCCACCCTGACAGAATATTCCCCAGCCGATGTCCTCTTTTCAGCCCAAATGTATCGCCATGGGTCTCACACCTCAGTTTCTCCAGGTTCTCCTCAAATCCAAGCCAGGGGACACCTCCCACAGCACAGCCACATCCCTGCCCGTGGCCCTGGCTGCTGCAGGACACGGTGACAGTGGTTGGGTACCCTCACATTGACACCTCCTCCTCTTATTGATGGACAACTTGACTTTATTCTTGCAAAGTGAAAGCACAGCAGTAATTCAGTTTCATTGGTTATTGCTTTACACAAGTAAATATCCATCCTCTGCAAGCATTCGACAGCAAGGCAAAGCAACATAATTCCTAATTAGAGTAGATCATTTGCATTTGCTCAGATTTCCCAGATAGAGTGTATGAAACACAACAAGTGTTCATTAGGCAGCACACAACGGCTCTAAGCATGCGTAATTGTTTTCTGAATGCTTTGCAAGTTATGAGGACCTTCATTTCAAATGTAAAGTGGATTTAGTTGTTGACACTTTAAAAAAATCAGTTGAGGCAGCAAAGAGAATGGAAGTTCTCCAGGGGCATCACATCCCAGCATTTAAGGCAGCAATACCAAGAGATGGTTTAGAGACTCCACCACTGACATTGACTCAACCTTTTGTGCATCACACTTGTGTCTGCTCGTACTAGTTTGACCACTGATTTTGTGGGCTGTGGCTTGTGCTTCCTCCACATCTGGGCAGTGTCCAGGGCTGGGGGCTTCATCTCAGCTGGGACCCCAAGGCACTGATGCTATAAAAGGTCACTAACAGCACTAAAGCAGCTCTTTGAGCGCACTAAATTTTAAGAATTTAGCAGAGCAGTGGTTCAAAAATGAATAGTGACCTGCCAGATCCGCATTTATCATCGTGCAGCCACAATCTGCCAGTGCAGTGTAAAGCACTAAATTCCTCTCTGCTGGAACCCTACTTGTTTAAATGGGGTTACTGGAAGAGTAAATGCAGCACTCTGGCTAGGAAGATGCTCAGGATTCATTTGTAAGCATAGAAACAAAGAAAGAAAGAAAAAAATTCATTAAGGTATAAATAAATAGTTGGCTCTTTAAATGTTTAACAATAAATTGATTGTACATGTAGAACATAGACTGGCTTTTTTCCAGCTCTGCAGAATCCTAATTAGTGGTGTTGGAACTGTGTATTTGTGTAAGTGATTAGACTGTTACAGTGATCCACACAGAGTTAGGAAACAGTGCAGATGATTACTGATTATGGAAATGTTTACAGGATCTAAATGAAGTGACCCACAGAGTTCCTGGGTATCCCCTTACCCCAGAGCATTGCCAAACATCCCCACATGGCAGTCAGTGTCACCCCTTGGCTGCCCAGGGACACTGCTGCTCTTTCAATCTGCTTCTAAAGCATTTCTAAAGTTTCTTTGAGGTCTTTTTTAGGATTTGCTGTAATATCAAATTTTCTTACAATCAGGACCACTTCTATAAACACATCTGCCCGTTCTCGGAGCATTTTGTCTTGAATTTAAACTTCAGAGATGAGTGAGGCAGAGGGTCCACAACAGCACTGAGAGCTGTGGGTGGGCGCAGAGGAACTTTGTGCTTTCCAGCTCCACCTCTCCCACTCAAGTCAGGGGACACAGACCCCATCTAATCCAGCACTCTCCTTAATTTCACAGTGGATATTGAGGATGATGCATGGGACAAGGCTCACTTCTGAAAGTCACAGGTTAAAGCTGCACAGAGGATGAGGAATTTTGGCCCTGCTCTCCTTGGCAGGAAGCTGTTACAGATCAGGGTTCATTGACAAACACACCTACCCCTTTGTTTGCTGTTTTGAAGAAAGAGCCCTGTGGCTGCTCCTATTCCTGCTGATTTATGATTTATTTTATGCAGAGTTCCATAGAAGTCAAGAATCACAGTTAGACCCAAGCTAGCTTGTTCACAGTTCTTGAGCAGCAACTGCCACATTTTATATTGATGTGACTGAATACAACAAAAACAGACGGAAGAGGAATTTGGAGCCTGACTCAAACCACCATCAAAATGCAGCCTCCACCAAAATTTCAGGTCCAGGGCTTTTCAGTTCCTGAGTTTTGGTTCTGGCCTATTTCCAGCAAGACCACAGATGTGGCAAAGACTTTCAAAATTAGCATAGCCAAGAACCCAGTTACTTGTCTTTCAAACAATCAAATAACATCCAACCCCCACAAACAGACTGCATGGGGAAAGAAAAAAAGAGAGTATCACATACTGACCGTCTTCAAAATTATGCTCACAAAATCTGACAAAAACATGTTCTAAATAAAATAATATGCTTCAGAGGGAGATATAATTGTAAAAAACCTGTAACCCTTTCTGCCTTGGAAGGAAAATATACTTGATGAATATAAGTAATTTATCCAAACCCCGAATTAATTAAAATTCAACCAGCATATCTACTTTGAGCAAGACATTGAACTGCAAACTGAGAAGAGAAGCAACATCTCACAGCTACAGAAATTCAAGTGATGACCAGGGAAGTCAGCAGAATCCCTTCTATTGCCTGCAACAATTGTAAAACCACATTGCTAGCAATTGTCTGTTTTACAGAGTGGCTAAAAAAATTGAGAGAACACAAGCATAATTTTTTAGAGCTCACTTAAGCAGACTCAGAATGTTGAGGGCTTTCCCTCCGTCCTCCTCCAGTAATTGCTATTTAAAGATCATTTGAATGACCTTCTAGTACATCTTAGCCATCTTTTTATTTACTTGTCTGGTAAAACCCAATCCTTCATCAGGCCAAATAGTCAAAGAGATGGAAAATTTAAACCTTTCCAGCTCCTGAAGGAAAGTTTCTCCCAACAGCTGTCTTGCTTTATGAAAGCATGAAGTCAGTACATCCAATCTCATGCTATCAATCACGCTGGCTGACGTTTCCTGCAAACTGTGTCCACAAGACAAACGGGGAAAGAGAACCTAAAAGGAACAACAAATTGCCAAAAAGCAGATGGAATTATGTGCTCTTGTTTATAGTTGGCTGTTCAAATGAGCCTAGTCTAAATGCCTTCCCCTTCAGAATTATAGCACTAAGCAGTCATTTGCATCACTGCTGAAAACACCTGACACTCGTATTAAGAAATATTGGGTTTAATTGCAGTCCATTAAAATGTGGAAATGTCTTCAGTAGGATTAATGATTTAAGTGAACTGTCGGCTTTCAGAGTATTTTTAGGCCCTCCTCCTGCAGATGCAAACATCCTCTTGCTCCCCTCCCGCCCTGAACTTTTGCAAAAAAGGTCTGCCACATGTCTCTCATCTCCTGGCTTTAGGTAAGTAGCATTTAGAATGACTCTGAACATCTAGCATCTATGATTTGTGACTTTCAGAAGAGTGTTTGTGTACACAAAGGGATGTCAAATTGTTGTTTTGACTTTAATCTAAATAATTTCCATTTCCTCTTACGGTGAATATTTTCTGCACATACCAAAACAGGATTTTGGTTTTGTCAGTTCTTATATATGCACGAGCATGAAGTTACAGGCTGGGTGAAAGGCACTGACCGCTGGTACTCCCCTTCTGAATTCCCTTTCCATACACAGTTAATTTTAGTCCCAGAGAGAACCTGCAGTTGGATTTCAGTTGCTCTGGCATGTAGGTCTGCAGGCAAGTACACTGGGGAAGAGCAGTTGGTGCAGACAATTCTGAAGTAACAGGAAAAAATATTCATAGTCTATGATTCAGTGCTTTGGATATTGTAAATGTAAATATAAAGGTTTTTATTATCTGGGACAAAAAGGTCTGCTTTGTGTGAAATCACCAGGACTAAACAATTGCATGACATCCTAGGACAGAACTACAGAGCTCCCCCTGTCCAGGGAGGGAGGGGTGGATTAAAACTGACAATATTTGAACTGAAAACCTCTTCTGGAATTCACCCCAGCAAGAATCACCAGCCTCACTATTTCTCTGAAGCTGCTGAGTTCTGGCCCCATGCTGGCACTGAGGTCCTGCTGGATCCAGTGTCCATGGAATAATGCTCTGCTGGTCCCTCTGCCACTCCGGGAGCATCCAGCCAGGATTTGCAAGTGTTTGCTCTGTCTCCCTGCTCACAGCTTGCTAATGGTTTGCCTCAATGAGCCCAGAAAGCCAAGTGTGGAAATGGAGCCTCTCCTGAACAACTTCCTCGAGGCTGGAGAGCACTGCCTGCTGCCGTCCCCGTGCACTGCCTTTCCAGAACCTGTTTATTTATCATTGCCCTCTCTTTCCCTTCACAACCTAAGAACCAGGAAATTCAGAATCATTCAGACATATAAATCTGACTGAGCCAGCTCTGGAGCTCGTAGATGTGTGTGTGGACAGTGTGTAAATACAGATGCCATGGCAGCGGCCTCCCAGACCAGTCAATCAAAACCAAACCAAAATCCACCTTAAAAGCTGAAATCATATTTACCAAGGAAATGAAAGAAAAATTAGACATAACATTCAAGCTCAGAAAAAAGTTTCAAAACCTTCAGTTTCACTATGCAGCAAACTGGTAACAATCCTTGTGTCATGTGTGGCTGTAAGGGAAATTACAGAAAAGTCAGAGATGTCTGCAGTGTAGAAGGCCAGGAAAGTACAAATATTGTACATGAAGCTTGGGGTTTGAGAGAGAAAAGCTATGCCTTAAGAAGTGCAGATAATACCCAGTTACTTGTTGCATATTCGTCATTTAACTCTTTCAGAAATTGGCGGTTTACATTTTAAGGAAAATATAAAAATCTCTAATTATAATCTCTATATTTCAAAAAATGCCCCATAATTTCCAGAAGGTGTTTTCTTATGTTCCTTTTTCCCACTACTTCCACAGATAGCCATGAAAAATATCTTAATTCTGAAATATCTGTTATTTGAAAACAGGCCTGGAATATTCTCAGCTGCACATGTGCATGTTATTTATGGCATGTTGTGGATTATTACCATTCAGTTACTAAAAATGCAGCTCACAGACCAGGCCTGGCTGCACTCATAACACCTCTGCTTGTCATTTTCTACAGTATAAACACAAAGCCCAATGTTTGGTAGGCTTTTCAGCATCTTTGTAATGGAACGGCAGCTTCAGCCAATTGTTACAAAAATTTTGTGATTTTCCCAAAAGTCAGGTGTTCAGAACAGGCAGAATTAAGACACAAAATAGTAATTTCTTTTTTTCTCTCTCTTTTTAAACAGGCAGCCTACACCTATTCTGTCCCTACCCAAGAATCTGAACCAAGCAGGAACATCCAGAGAATATCAAGGAGAGTAAGTGGAGTTTAAGCTGTCAGAGTGACTACACCTCCAATAATAAATGGCCATTTCCAGGGAATATGCTACTTTTACAGCAAGGAAAGGAGTCCTACAGTCCTTTGTGACAGGAACTCTACAAGGCATTTGTGAAGCCAACAGCGCCCACCTCCCTCACCCTTGCTTCTGCTGGAGGTCCAAGTGTTCAGCAGGGTCCCTGTGCCAGCAGGGTCCAAGTGTTCAGCCTCTGAGGTAGGGTAGAGTGTGGTTCCTGCCACATGAAGTCACTGGTGACCAAGGAGAATGGGTGAAAACTCATTGCCATGGAAAGCAACCTGAACCAAGCCCAGCTGCAGGAGGCAGAGACCCTTCATCCCCCTCTATCCCACAGTTATATGCATAACTAGGAAATTCTAAGGTGTTTCCTTAGAATTCTGCTCACCTCTGCTCTTTCTCCTGCCTTGACCTGCCAGGCACACTCCCTTCTAAAACAGTCTTGTCCTTGAAGGAGACCCAACAGCACAGAAAGGGTGTAAATCAGAGAATCAGACAGGTCCAGACACAGCTAACAGAGTCTGCCAGAACTGTTCATTCAGTCTCTCCCATCCAACCTTAAATTCACCAAAAAGAGTTAATTGAAGCTAGAGATTGTTAGATATGTCTGAATGAAATTAATTTGTGGATCCTAAATTTTACAAACTGATATTTTAAAAAGCAGATACATTTCTTACTATATCTGTTATTGCTCTACGAAGTCCAAAACCATGGATACTTAATTGCTCTCAGCTGACAGCACCTCTTTTATCAGACATGTGCCCTCCAAACCTGTATCCTTTCCCACTGCATAAAAGCATGTGGAATCAGAAAACAAAAGAATCACTAATGTGAGATAAAATGCATGAGAAGAATGATAAGGTGAAGAAAATAAAAATTAAGAACGTGATATTATGGGAAAATACAAGATAAAGGCTGAAAGCAACTTTCGAGCAACATTTAAAAGTCAGTAGCCATTGAAAAGAAGAAATCATATAAAAAGTTCAAAAAGTGGTTGTCACTGGCAGATGAACATCCACCAGGTCCAGGGAAAGAGCAATGAAAAGACAGAACCAGTGCCAGTTAAGTCTTTCTGCTAACTACAAAAACCAGAGTGTAAGGTACTTAGAAAGGGAGTATTGTTGACAGGAATACTGGGACTAATTAATGACATACTGTAATTAAACACCTTTTACAACCTGTGGACTTAATTCAGCAAGACTGAGCTTCTCTGACCAAAACTATTTGTATAAAACTGATTTAAATTTTGTTAGTCTCTGAAGCCCAAGGCTGCACACAGACTGCACTCAGAGTACATTCTAGGAACAAAAAAATCATGAAGGTAGAAGTTTCATGAAGAAATAAAGGTGTTCACAACCCTTGCTGCAGGAAAACTGTGCTCCACTCTAAAGACTGAAACTATTCCTACCAGAAAAAAATATGAGTATCCTGAAACCCTCCTTTTCAGGAAGCTCACTCCTATCTCAGTAGTCCAGGTTTCAATAAAAGGCAGCTTTGACTGGTGTTTTAATAATTTAATTAAGAACCTGCAGACTAGGCTGTGCCATGAGGAACCCAAGTCCTTTACGCAATAAAATGTTTGCAAGATGAAGCGTGCAGAATGTCACACATAAACCGAGGCCTTCATAAGATAGGAAGTCATTTTTAAGAGAGAGAAAAAAATCATTTGGCAATTCTATTTGAAATCTACTGGTCACAGGAAAGAATTGCTGTCACTGCCCATCCGTTCCAGCTCCCAGTGCTGCTCCGAGGGGTGGATTTGGGATAGGCATTTACAGCTCAGCTCTGCAGAACTCCTGTCTCTTTTCCCCAAGGAATCTAAGGAAGGAGTCAAAAGGAGATGCCAGTAATCCAACAAAAGCACTGCAGTTCTGTGGGAGAGTCCCCAGGTGTGGAATGGGCCCAGAACCAAGGGCTGGAAGGGGACCCTGGAACCCACACCCAATGTAGGCTCACCCCAACGCAGCTGCTTCAGCAGGGGAGGGTTCCACTGGCCTGTTAGTGGGGTAGAGCTTTATCCTTGCAAAAACCTTTCCCAATTAACTCCTCCCAACTGCCTTCTACGTGCTTAGGACCGCTGGATATTTCTTTCTACTTAAACCTCAAATTAACCCCGAGCCCCCTTTGTCTCACAAGGTGCAAACACATTTCACACCAACCCCACGAGGAACGAGTTCCAGGTTATCTCCTCAATATCTGGGTCCCACAGCTTTTACAGCCCCTGTGCTCCTTGTTGATTAACAAACCATCAGAATTATTAGGCAGCATTAAAAGGTAATTGCCTTCATTTCGTAGAGTACAATTCTTCAAGCAATTATGCAAGCATAGGAAGCAATTGCTGATAACTTATTTTTACAGAAATAAGAGCCTAGACTCTCAGAAGCAGCTTCCAATGTAATTGCTGTGAAACCTGAAGAGCAAAACCAGCCACTCTGTAAATACACAGATTTTACAATTTAAATAAATGGTTATTTTTTCCTTATAAAATAAAGTGTTACCTGATGCCTGAGTGTTTCAGATGGCATGAAAATTAGGCTTCAATTGCACAGAGAAAGTAACTACTTTGTACTGGTAATGGCTAAACACAGTAATGATTTGTAAATTAAACCGTGCTGTAATTGCTGTGCAGAGCTCTACAGTAAGTGAGAGTATGGCAGCATCAGGCTAATAAAATCGGGTGCCATGTACTGCACTGGGATACTTAAGAACCTGCAGCTGCTCTGAAATGATCTCCAATCAATTACCCCCAGCCTGCATCAGCACAAAGACACTGAGAAAGTGTTACCCAGGCTTCTGGCAATGATCTCCATGCTGAGAGCTACTCTCACGTTCTGTCCCACCGTCCCACCTCCTCCTGCCTTGGACAAAAGGGGAGGTTCAAACTCTCTGGAATCCCTCCATTGGGAAGCCTGGAGGTTACTAGGAAAATTTTTGTCCTCTTGAACTGCCCAAAATAGTCCCCGAGTCATACAAGGCTTTCTTGTGCCACATACATGTTAAATTAATGATTTTGCTGTGGCACTATAAACTCTTTATAGAAGGAACTATGTCATCACAGTTCTTCTGGGTTGCCTTGGTAATTTCTCCAGGTTGAGCTTATCACAGAGACTTGTCCAACATCTCCATCCCTTACCTGGGCCTTTTGTTTTCTCTCCATGTTCCCAGGTCTGTGCCTTACAAAATCCCCCTCTTTGCCCAAGTCGCCTTTGCTCCTCTCTTTCCAAACCTGCCTTGTTCCAATCCTGACATCACCAGCACTGCAAAACTGTGAACATTGGCAAGTTCTTAGGAGTTTGCTGTGCTCACACTCCCTCCAGCTTCCTCTGCCCATTGCTCCTTTCTTGTCTGTGCTAACTCTGTGAAATTGAGCACTTTTCTAAACAAACCCAAGCACTGCTATTAAAATCACAGTAATGCTAACTATATTCATTTTTACTTTGAGCATGCTGAACAACTGGAAGCAAAGAATGAAAGGAAATTAAAAACTGAATTACACAACAAATCAAGCATTTTAAGAAAAAAACACCTAGCTAGAAAATTATTACCTGGACAGGATCTAGAAAGCACTGCTACTATTTTGCAAAATTACGGAGTCAGAAGCTCTAATTTACTAAATGGAATATTTTTATGTAGCTTTACTTTATTAGAATAAGAACCTCATCAGTGCCTTCATTTTATTCACAAAGCCATTCCAGCAGAGCTTATGTTTGGATTGTCTGGCCTAATCAATGATAAAGTCTATAATTAGATCAGAATGCTGCCATTCAAACATACTTAATTTGGAATATATTATAGATTTAAAAGCATAAACAATGACGAAGAAATAGCGAGCTTAATGCAGCAATTAGAGAAAGGGTTTCATTAAGGGTCACCCCAGCATATGGATTCCATTTCACAGAAAATACCTGCCCCCGCCACGCAGAAGCGCCAGGGTGATGGCGTTCCCAGGAGCGGACGCGGTCAGCAGCGCGGAGAGGGCCGCGTGTGAACCCTCCCTCCCTCGGGGCGCCGGGGGCGCGGCGCGGCTGGAGGGGACGGGCGGGCATCCCGCGAGGTCCCAGCGCGGCCGGAGCGGCAGCCGGCTCCTCCCGGCCCTGGCAGCAGGGCCGAGCTTCAGCTGCCACCTGGCTGCACCAGCGAGGTGGGCCATTTCCACAGCTTTCCAGTTAAGGCAGTATTTTCCCTCTCTTCAGGGACTGAAAAATCAGCAGCATCCTCGAGCCACGCTGTCTGTGCGATGGCAGAACCTTGGGCTGCCTGCTGTTGGAAGGGACCTCAGGATGACACCCACCCGTGATTTCATCACATTAAATGTAAAAATCTGTCAAGAAAATGAAAATTGGATTTAGATTACACCTGACTGCAATGGTTCCCTTGCACCTCAAAAAATACATGGACTTATGAAATTTTCCGAATTCCCTTTTTGAAGGATTCCCACATGTCTGCAGGCACAACTTTTTTCTTTTTTATTATTTAAATAAAAAACAGGAATATGGAAGCTATAAATTGTTGTAACATGTATGGCTTCTTTATTAATCAACTAATACCTTTTTAAAAAAGGATAGAGACCCCCCAAATCAACTTCTCTACGCTGAAGCCACAGTCTCTCCCGGACTTTGAAGGTATTACCTGTTCAGAATTTGCCTTGCTATGGTTTACAACCACCACTCTCTCCTGTTCTAACATAGAAGAATCTGTAAAAAAAAATATGTTTTTTTAAAAATATAATATCTATACAGAGCACTTCTAAATCTATTGCCCTATGCATTGTAAGGTTCTCAAAACTTCCCTCCAAGACCGAGCTTCCCACCCCAGAGGAGCTGCTCCTGACTCCAACCCAGCCCAAGGTGCTGGCTTGAGGGAACAAGAGTCATTGAGGAGAGCCAGAAAAGCAAAGTCTGCCTTGGCATTTGACATGATATGAAGTCTCTGTCTCTTTCCCTTGAAAATGGACCCTTTTCTCAAGATTTCCAGACCAAGGTTTAGCAATTAATTTGAAAAAACAAACCCGAGGCCCCTTCGCCCTGGGCTGCAGCACCAGTTCTGATTCTGGCCCTGCTCCTCCCTGCAGGCACAGGGCTTTATCTGTCAGCAGGAAGCAGGACTGAGCCCTGCTCCACTGGGAGCTTCCAAAACACTCCCACTGCCCCGGGCCTGGCACCCCTCGATTCCCACACAAGGGGAGCCCGGCTGCTGAATTCCCTCCGAGCAGCACTCACACTGCTTTGGACGAGCGCCGAAATGCAGAGATACCCGTGGATTAGAGCTTGTTCTTCCAGGATGTTTTGGGATTAGCAGTAAAGAAAAGTCCCAGAAACAAGCTAGAGCAACTGCTGTGTATTAAAGCAGGATGGAAAAAGTTATTCTAATGATGCCAGCTATGTTAGTCCACTAGCTAAATGATTAATGTTGATAATTCCTCTCCAGCAGACTCATTAAACCTGAACTTATTTTTCTTACAGGCCTTTGACATTTCCTACTTTCTTAATATCAGAGGTAATGACAGTGGCGTGATTATATACTTATTCCTTTCCACCTTCAAGCAGTTTTCTTTGGCAGCTGTTACTTTTTCAGCAGAAAACCTGCACACGAGTATTCATTCTTTCCCAAAAACTGTTACAGCTCCATTAGCAGCCCTAAATGGCAGTGCCTTAGAGGAATGCACAACAACCCTTCTAAAAATTAAATAGTCAAGGTATTCAGAGCAGTACCATGAGAGAGATTTTCTACAGAACTGCAATTTATAATGGTAGGGGGGTCCTGCATCCTCCCCTCACATTTCTTTTAGATCCTTTTGTCAAAAAATGTCCAAGTTAAACAAAGAAGAAATTACAGAATGAATCTGGAGCTTAGCCTTGAAGAATTAGGTTTCACTCTAATTGAGATCATACGCTGCATATGCAGTTTTGGCACATAAGCCATATTAATCAGAAAGTCTTTAATCGTGGATAATTTCTCCTGTGTGTGCCAGATTGGGCATTATGCTGCTGGCCCAGCTTCTAAGTCTGTTTAAGAGTCCACCTTTGACTTCATAAACACCCGCTTACAAAATTGGGGTCAACTTCCTCCTATGAAGGTATGCTGCACTGGCGCTAAAAAAATTCCCTTAATGATTAAATTGCATCTCATATGGAAATAAAAAAGTGCAGATTCCAAAGGAGTGACTGTTTGGAGTGATTACAATTTGTGCTGGAAGCAGCCCTCCCTCAAGCCCGTCTCTGTGAAGAATGCAGCAGATGAAATCCCAAGGAGAGGATCCAACAGCCGCGGGTGAAATCTGACGACGGAGCGAGCATCCTTTAATGTGCTGTTATTACACTACTGCCGAGACCCAGGTCCAGCAAGAGCAAATGGGACATAAAAATGTTTCCTGTATTCAGGGGAGGGTGAGAGACTAATGGCACGTCAGAGCTGAGGGGATTTGGGTCCCTTTGCGGTGGAGCTGCAGCCGGAGAATGCTCCCCATGCAGGTGAAGTGCTGCTCCTGCCCGGCTGCAGCACCACGGCCCAGGCACCACAGCGTTCCAAAAGCTGGGCTGCTTTGCAGGAGATCAAAATGAGCAGCACTCCCTCCTGCTGAGAACAGTTATCACTCACCCTACTCGTGCCTTTCATCACAATATTCACACACTGAAAACTTCAATATCCGCGGAGCTGTAAAACCTAGCTTAGATTTGTCATAATGCATAAACAGCCTCTTAGAACAAATGGATCTTTCTGTAAATTTCTGCACCTGTAGGTTCAAAAAGAGCTTTTGTCCCCAGTGCTTCATTTGATATTTAAGCTAGTCAACAGCATGACACCTATGAAAGATAAAATTACTACTACAGAATTACCCTTGTTTGAGTTTTAAAATATTGAAGCAAAATCAACTGCAGCGTAACATATAAACCTCTAACAAAAAAAGAAAAGAAAAAATATTCAGAGGAGAACCCTCTTTATTTGAGCACACCACTTCCCTGAAACATCTCACATGCTGCTCTCGTGTCCATAATTTATTTTAGCAGTGACTGCTGGACTTCCCATTCTAAAATTTCCAGCTTCAGACATCTCTCCTTGTTTCTACAACTTCTCATTAAATGGCTCCAGCCTGCGACACTCACCCTGTCTCTCCCTACTCCTCCACTTCTCAAAAGCAAAATTTTGCCTCCTTTTTCTCTCTTTATACGTTATTATCCACTTTCCACATTTCATGTGAGAAGGATGTTCTAAATATTATCTCTTCACCTAATTAACTCAAGGAATTTTTCTAATTGAAGTTCATACTTTCTCCTTTGCCCATGGATGCTGTAACCTGGCCCCTTTCCCCTCTCAAACTGGGTTTATTGAAGCTGTGTTCTTCTTCTGAAGGAGGACCTGAAGTTCTGCTTATTGAAAAGTCAAAAGCTGGAAGCTGCTCACACTGGGGCAGAAGAACTGGGAAAATCAAGAGCTTTTGCTCCCAAAAAGGATCTTTGGATGTTTTGGGTGCCTTTCAGGGAAGGGAGGATTCTCTGACTCTCCTGATTAAATTTTTTCTTTTAATCTCAATTTATTAGATATAATTTTCAAACATCCAGCACAAGGATAATCCTGCTCCTTGCCAGGCTTGCAAGGAGCAAGTAGACACAGTTTATGAAAAACACACTCTTCAGATCAGAGAGTCAAACTTTTGTCTTATATTAAAATATTTAAAATTTAAAAATTACATATTAAAAATGAATTTTTTCCAAACTGTATAAAATCAAAAAAAATAAGGTTCCTTATCTAGGAAGAAAGTAAAAAGGTTCTTCTTGCGTTGCACCAGCTAATGAAAGAAAAAGAATCTACAGACTGATGGTTAAGAAAACTGATAAATATTCAAAAATAAAAATAATCAACCTCTCTATTTTGAGCTGGGTAACTGGAACCACGGGGGAGGAAATTTAGGGCCACCTCACTGGTTACAATCCGTGGAAAGTTGTCCTTCACGTCTTCCCTCCAGACCAGCACTCCTTTTCCTTCTGCAGGTATCCAGGTCTGACAGGGGGTGTGTGGCAGGCAGACTGAAGGTGGAAGGGGCTGAGCCAGCAGCAGTTCTCCACTCCTGCTCTTGGGCACGCCCAGCACCAGCGGGGGCAAAGCTGAGCAGCCCGCGGAGCATCCCCGGGCCGGGGCCGGGCCCGGAGCGCTCTCCCGATGCAGGGTGAAGGAGCCACAGGCAGCTGAGCCCCGGGGTGTCTCAGAGCAGGGGATCGCCAGAAATCCCCGACTCCCTGATCCAGGCAGGCCTTGCCCCAGCTCAGCAGGTCTGGGGGATCAGTGACACAGTTAGGGAAGCCTTGGGCAATAGATACAGCAAACACACCTCTGGAAGAATGTTCATTTCCCAGGGAGATAATGGCACCGTCCACCAGCAGGAATGACAGGTTTAATCCGATGGACTGAGCATCCTTTAATCCTCCCAGCTATCCATTAAACTGTTTATTCCCAATGTAAATTGTTCCAACCATAAATTTACACCGGCTGAACTGCCCATCATTCTGCTTCGTGCTCAGCCACAACCACAATTTTTGTATTTTCTGACACACATCTATAGATTTTCAAAGCCTGTATTGTCTAAACTTTAAATCCTAAAGCAGGCCAAGTGAAGGCTGCATTTTCCAGCAAGAGTATTCCAACATTTAAGAAACACAATCCCTATGCTAAAGGCATGCTTCTTAGATTGCAACCCAAATGCTGGTGTTCTATAGTCTCCAAATTGCAGGAACTTAGCCAAAAAAATCTCTTTATAAATGTTTTGCATCACTCTGGGCCCCAAGCACCGTTTGCTAGAGTTAGTATGATTCCTGCCCAAATTATCTGGACATGGTTTGCAATGCAGTCACCTTAATTCCAGCATCCATTATAAGGTGAGAGAAAAAGCAAACGTGTTTCCTTAGTGCAAACTACTGGACAGTTTTCTGGACTGGGAATAGTTTTCTTGGCTTTGCCCACCCAGCCTTCCTCAGGCCACAGTTAACCCTTCCCTTTCTGGTGCACAGGGATTTCTGCAGGCCCTACAGAACACACACCTTCCATGTGGGGTCCAGGGAAGGATGAGCTGCACACAAACCTGCAGAGAAAGCAAGGAGCAGTCACAGGCCTGGCCCCTCTGCTTCCAAATCTGACGCCTCTGTGAACAGAGGGAGAAACAGTTTAGCAACTCCTAGTAAAGCATGGATTCATCAGTAATTTGATTCCCAATTAGTGGACATCGACTGTATCCTAAATTATTAATTCTGATTCATGTATCTCTGCCAAGGGTACAATTACTCACAGAGGCAGGACAAAGAAATTGAGACTTACACTAGTTAAAACCCACATATTTCCCTTTTTCCTTCTTAAATTCTGACTAGTGTTTCTCTTAAAAATAAGTCATTTACTATGCAATTACCTGTGACAGGTTACCTAAAGGGAAGTGGCAGTAAAGAGGCCACATTTGCTGTGGTTCCACAGATGCACAAGTGCAGGAAGTTTCCAGGAGCTGTAGGTGAATGCAAAATTCCCTTGACAAGTTAGGCATTGGAAAGTAAGTTTAAGTGTACCCATAAAGTAAATCCCTTAATCCTCAGGTAAACTAACAATGAGGATTTGCATAGAGCAAGGATAAAAGCTTTAAAAAAACCAGCATTGAGACAGCAGTTCAGAGCACCCTGGTTTTCCAGGAAACTCATTTGAGTATAGATCAGTTGCTTACACAAACATATCATAGAACCATGGAGCATCCTGGGTTGGGAGGATCACCCAGTCCAGCCCCTGCCCCTGCACAGAGCCCCCAACAACCCCACCCGTGCATCCCTGGGAGCAGAGTCCAAACTCCCAGTAAACACTCCCAGTATTTACGCTTTACATATCTCCCCCTCTTCAAATTTGCATTTTTAATATTATTTTTAATAGCTCCATGGATCATTCACCTGGCCCAGGAGGCAGCAGTGCCAAGCTGCCTCTGCTGCCACGGGAGAGGGCCAGAGCTCAGAGCTGCTTGGTTGGAACACAAACAAGGGAAGGGAATGAAAGGCTCTGTGCGTGTGTGGGGAACATAAAGTGATATTAATTATTAATTTTGACAAGTCTGAATACCTTAATAATGTATTATTTTAAGCTGCAAGCTTTCTAAGAAGCCATAGAGGCTGAAAGGAGCTGACTTTGTGGCTTGGGCTCTCATTCCTCAGTACACAGCAAAATGCACTGTGACAATAAAATGTGCAGTGACAGATTTTGGCCAGTGTGGTCTTGTTTTGTATATTTAATAAAGAGCTGGTAAATACAATGTTTAAAGGGAAAGGGTTGTGATCTATCAGCCAGAAAACACTATGCATTAACCAACCTGTCAAGAGAGAAAAGACAATTTAAATTAATACTTGCACAAACTGACCCATGAGCTGGTTCCCTCCTACTTCAGAATTCTTTAGTAACAGCATACAGGTGCAGGTAACATAATTTCTGTAATAAAACCAGATGATTTGTGCAGCCAAATTTACCATGAGCCAGTCCTACTCTAGTCTCCAGATTACTGAGGGGGGAACTAGATCAGATTTCTGCTCTGTATTTAAGATTAACTCCTGGGCTGTTTACATCAAGAATTTCAGAAGCACCCAGGGAAGCCTCTCTTTTGACACCACCTTCAACATCAATACCGAGCATGACTTAAAAACTCACTGTAAACATTTAAAGTACCTCCTACCTCTGGATCCCAGAACATTTTGCATCTGTTAATCAGAGAAAACCTCTCAGCATTCCCACAATTATGCATTTCTGCCTTTACTACGTAGACTTCAGAAGAGAAGAATCCATGAACTTGAACACCAAGGAATTCTCTATCTTGGCACAGATAAACTGTGGCTTTGTTTGAAAGTGTCAGGGAGTTGACAGTCAAAAATGAAACAAAACACCAGAGTAATGATGGATATATTTTAAAAGTGAATTTAAGGTTTTTTTTCCCCCCTATCACCCTATACAGGAAGATCTGCATGTTTGATTAATCACACTTTTCATTTTATAATTTCTAATGTGACCTCAGATGAACAGGGAAGTTCTCTTCTTCCTAAGGACTGGCACAGGATTTCTTGTCATCTTTTACCTTGAATCTCATGGAAATGGAGGGGGGGGGGGG
>VZRX01021881.1:53851-67045 GCA_013398075.1 Notiomystis cincta
GATGTTGAGTTGTGCATAAGTTGAATTGAGGCCTCAAGTTTCTAACCCTCAGTGGCAGAGTGAAGAGCACAGAGAGACTTTGAAAAACACGATTTAAAAATCATTTAAAAAAGCAAAACAATCACAGTCTCATTAAGTTTTGTGATTCTTTTCAAACCAGTTTAATGGCACCCAGGGGCTTGACTCCTGATTTTGAGCTGGTTTTAAAACCAATGGGAGATAGCAACTGGGTACCTTGTATCGAGTCATGCCTTTCAGAAATTCAGTCTCTGACACTTCAAGAGGTTTTATTGAGTGTGATATCTGACTAGAAATGAAGAGACGTATTTCAGGTTTGGGGAAACAGGAGGGAAAACAAATTCTCTTTCTTCCTAAATTTACCATATACACATTTATCACCCTCCTCTCAATTCCTCAGGCTGGTCAACAATCTAATGAAATCTGGTTTCTTATTTAATTTCCTCAAAAATCAGCAATTTTCCTTGTCAAAACCAGAGATTTTTGTAATAAACTCAAACTTTCACTGAATTGCTTGGTGCCATGTCCCAAACCCAGGACTAAAACCCTCAAGGACAAGTGCCCTGTATTTCTTTGATTCACTGTTTTCCAAGTGGTGATTCCTAAAATATTAGCAGCAACAAAATAGCTTATTAAGAAAATAAAGATTAATTTCTTCTGCATTAACTTGAAGTACAGATTTATGATATTAAAAGATATTTAATATTTACAGTATTAAATATTGATACTCTATTTACAGAGAGCCACAGTGAACAGGTAACAATTTTTGCATTAGAGAAGGCTTGAAAGACAAAGGCCAAAACAATTTACCTGCCAGTATCAGAAGACCCAAATATTTATGCACCCAAAATCCTACTAAAATTCCCAGATTTAGGCATGAAACAGATAAGAATTTTTAAATAGTGCAAATTATTCATCATTCTCTCCAACTTTGAAAATAGTTTGTTTCAAGGGAAAAATGTGTGGAGTTCTCAGTGTGATTGCCCCAAGCTGCAGTCAGATGTCCGGGTGGGGATAACACCACAATGTGTGCACACGTAAATCCCATTTTCTGCACCTACCTTGGAGCCCTGCTGAATGAAAATAGCACAAAATGAAAAGAGCAGCTGAAACTCAACTCTTAAGCCATGCAAACACCATTTCTTAAAGAAAATGAAAATCTCTTTTCCAGTACTTACAATGAACATTGCCTCTTAAATTATCTGGAACAATGAGGGAAGCCCCCAGCTCAGTAGAATTACCAGAATCTCCTGTTGTGGCACTTTTCATCCAGCCCCAGTCACACGTCTTCCCCAACTGTTATTCAATAAAGCCAGCCGAGCTCTAAGTGCCATCCTAAATCCTGCAATGCTAAAAGGCTCAATCAGCCTCACCTACAGCCCCAATCCTGTAAAAACCATCACTAAAACTTCTGCCAAGCCCTCGAGCACGTGCAAACCCCGAGTGCTGCTGACGTCCCCAAACCCAAGAGTGTGCTTTAAAATGGGTTTTCTGCCAAAGTAAAGGCTCAGATTTAACAGGAACAAAGCAACCTAAAATTTAAGCAAATGCCTAAAACTATCTTTTGTGAGGAACAGTATTGTTGGCTTCTTCCTGTGTGTTCAATTAATAACAAAAAATCCTTTTAAACAAGGATTAAATTGCAGTTACTACCAAGAAACCCTAGCAATATACACTATTTAAATGGATTTGGGACTAAATAAACTCTCCTGCATCGGTTTTTTTACCCAAGTACGAACACATGAGGATGTATTTCCCAGTCCCACCTGAAAGATGCTTTGTGAAATCAGTGTGTGCTCCTCTTCCCCCGTATGATACAGCATTCTCCTGATGATTTCAGTGATGCTGGGGGAAACTGCTCACTTCACGGAGTAAAAATGCTGGAATGTGATTCTTCTTCACATCCACCATTCTGGCAGGCACCGGCGGCACCGCAGGATCCCCCTGCGGAGCTGCACGCGGAACAATTATAGACAGAGTGGGAAATCCCGCTCGTGGAGCCCTGAAACAAAACAAGCCCTTCAGTGTTCGCCCTGCCAGCACATCAGCGCCCAAGATTTATTCCTTAATTGGCACAATTAGCACCTGCATGACAAATGGGGCGGTGTCTCGTGTGGTTAATGTCAGTAATACGGTAACTTCGGCTCCTGTACCCTCCAGGAGGGGAACGCAAGGGGCACAAATCCCGCTGCTGGTGAGAAGCTCCAGCAGCAGCAGTTTCAGGGAAGCCTCCAGCCCCTGCTCCTGCTGATCCAGCATCTGCCAGGAGCTCTCCCCGCCGGCCTGTGGGCACATCCCATGCTGCATGGCAGGGTAATTCCCACCATCTGTGGAATAACTGCTGCTGCATCGTCAGTTTCAGGCCATCCCAAAATTCAGGGAGTCACCATCACAGCCTCCGGAATCCCTGGGTTTTTCTCAGCCATAGCGTGACTGGGAATGGCCTCTCCCAGCCACACCAAATGTGTGAATCGGCCCATAGGGGTCAAACCACGGCTGAAATACAAAGAGCAGAGTTACATGCAGCTAACACTTCTCCACAAATATTCCATGAAACGGGGCACCGTCCCGTGTTAGACAACAAACACCGGCACAGAGATCTAAACGAGCAGCTCTGTTGGAAACCAGACGATTATCACCTGACTTAGGCACAAACACCGCTTGGAGGGGGGCAAGAGCCAGTGACAACCACACAGAAAGGAAGGCTCAAAGACCTGTGTTAGCCTTGGGAATAAGGACAGTGAGAGACCAGGAAGAAATACCTTTTCCTTCAGCTGCACTGCGGAACAAGCCCTGCTCTATGGCCCAAGAGGCTCCGAGGGCAGCTCTCTGCAGCCGCCCCGGGGAGGGTCCAGCGCGGGCAGAGCCGGCGACAGGGACAGCAGAACCGCGCGCTGAATGAAGGACACTGGCCAGGGCCCTCGAGGGAGCTGGAGCCCCCACTGCCTGGAGGTTCTTGTTCTGCAGACGAATTATCCCTCCAAGGCTGCAAATCCCGTAGCTTTCGTAGGCACTGGATTCAATTAAAAATCAAATTTAACTGTTAAAAGCCAGTTTCAGTTAAATGCTAACTGCTTGCATCACCACTCCTAAGAGCTTGCTGCGGCTCCTGCTGCCAGAACTTCCAAATAAACTAAGCAAACTTGCTTATAATAGCAGGAAGAAATCAGATCTTTCCAAGCACTGAGGCTCAGCCAAATGCATCCCAGAGTCCTGTGTTGCCATGAACCAGCCCAGCGCCATTTGAACTGGGGCTGGAGCTGGTTTCCACATTGCTTTGTTTATACTGATTGCATTTATGATGCCTCAGAAGTTGCCAGTAAAATATTTATTTAGCAGTTAAAACGTTCTGCAAATGATTTTGCTGTCCCAAAAGATAAATATTTTTCAGCATTCTGAAATGATACATTGATGTTTTTGTTAAGGAAATTGCATGTTGATAAAATTTTCTCAGATTACACTTTGTCGTTCCTTTGTATTTGAAGTGGCCACATTAATTTTTTGTGATATTTATTGTAATTGTAAATTGCACTGAGATTAGAAACATTAAACTTACCATAAAATGAAACACATTTCAAGTATTTCCGAGTCATCTATTTAAGGGCTTGAGGACACTTTTGATCCTTCAGGTTACAGGAGTGCTCCAGGCTTACAGGACAAGGATCCAACACAAACCAGAATCCCACTTCCAGCTCTTGGGGAGCTTGTTCCTCCTTTTTTTTCCCCTCTCTCTCTTTCCTTCTTTTCTTATACACTAATATCCAGCTCAACTTTGGGGTGTCCCTGCACTGCAAAATTTCACTCTGAATTATGTTTGCAGCAGGTCTGAAACTTATGCAGGCTATTAAACAAAAATAAATATAGCACTGCCAGCTTTACTTATTCCTTTCTCTTCCTTAAAGCTGCCAACAGCACTCACCCCCATGATCTGATTTTGGGCATCATGGGATTGTTTCTCTGGACAAGGCCGGGCACTTGCAGACGAATGAAGGCTGTCAGTGCTACAGACCACCAAAACTTCTACGGAACACTGTGGCCTTGGAGCCTTCTCTGGCCACCTGGAATAGCTGGGGTGGAGCTGTATTGCTGTGGAAAATCTCTGTTTTTCAAACATTCCCTCAGTGCAGCACCAGGGCTCCTAAACACAGCTCCTGCTACTGCTCTGCTGCCCAGCAGTCTTGGCCTTGCTGGCCAGCATCCTTCAAATGAAGAGAGAAAAGTCTTCTTCCTTAAACTCAGATCCTCAGTTACACCTTCTGAACATATTACCTGAGTGCAGTCAGAGTGGATTTGTGGAGAGCACAGGCTACTGCCACACCCCCCAGTTTTATTTTTCTCAAAACAGTGCTGCTCTAAGCACGTGACATGAAAAAATCTCCAATGGGCTAAAATTTCTCTTCTTCTTCACCAGTCTTTTAGTGTATCATATTACCTAGGTTTAAAATAAAGACAAAAAAAATTTCTAATTAAAAATAAATAAATTAAAAGTTCAAATAAAATCACAACAACACCTAACATTTTTCACACATTTGGAGGGAATGTTTCTCACATTTACCTATGCAAGAAACTTTTTTCCATATCTTCTCCCTCTTGGTTGGTTTTCCTGGGGCATTTTGTGCCATTTGACTTTAGAAAACATCCCTGAATTCACTGGGAATCTTCAGGGATAGGATGAGATATGAGACATATAGGAAAGACCTCTCATTCTTACTGTTTTCCATCCAAATTTTTAAACAGTCTACAAACTCTTTTCAGTAATGAGCCTTGACATCTATGAATGCCAACCCTTAACATGTACAGTTAATTACAAGGAATCAAAACCAGCTTTATAAACAAACAGGGTTGCAACCACAATGTCCACGGAGGCTTCCACCTTTCCCTCTGTGCAGCACAGCTCCACTGCCCATTCCAGAACCTCGTAGAAGGAAACATTCAGGTCTCTTTCATGGCTAAATTTCCACAGTAACATTCCTCGGGTGGTCAGAAAGCCTGATAGTGCTCTGAGCAAACCATTAGAGGGCAACCTGATGACACAAGCTGGCAAAAGGACTGGGATTCCCTCCGAAAACCCCGATACAGGGAATCTAAGAAACCATGAATGTGCACCCAGGACTCTGAAAAAGCCCTTGATAAAATATATGGAAGAACACCAGTCAGAATGGAACGTGCTGGGGTCTGGTTTTAAAAACGCTGCACATGCCTGAATAGAATCCCTGAACAGCTTGGGTGGGGAGGGACATCAAAGATCATCTCGTTCCAACCCCCTGCCATGGGCAGGGAAGTCACTGGTGCTCCTCAGGCAGAAATTAAACCATTATGTTTGAGACCAAAGGGTGGAGTGAACCTCAGCACAGCCCAGGGGACATCACCTGCAGGCAGGAAAACACTGAGGGAATGATGGCAGAGCTCCATAAACCAAAGATTTGCCTGGGAAAAAAAGAAAAGGAGCTGTTGTCCTTGTGCCAACACTTAGGGAAAGTGCAACAAGTGAAATGACCAGGTGGAAATTAGCAAAGCAAACAATGGGAAGCAGCCCTTGGTGCATTGCACAGGCACCAGAACTTGTTGCTAGACACTCTGGCACCTTGCCAAGGACAGCTTGGCCAAAGATGACAAACAAACACAAGAAATGCCTGCTAGAGCCTAACGCACATGTCCGCTTGTACCTCAGGAAATCCTCGAGCCACAAGGGATAGAAAGTGAAAGACTGAAGTGAAGAAAGGGGAGTGTAACCCAGACTGTAAAATCTCTGGAATTATCTCATTATTCACCCCCTAACTGGTGAAGTGGTTCTTGGTTACAGGTCAATTCCTCGGGGCTGCACTGAAACAGAAACAAGACGGATCCGAATAAAATTAACAAATTTGTGACAGGCCCAGCTCAAGAACTTGGGCAGTGCAGGGGAAACCCCTTGTGATTAGAAAAGAACAGGATGAAACCTGTATTCTCTAGAGCAATCCTTGCTTCCAATCCTCTCATCTCTCTATAAAACCAGTTCATAGAAGGACTCAGGAATAAAGTACAGCTTGTCTCTGGAAGGAGAAGTTGCATTTCCCAGGTACAGCAGCTCTGCTTATGAAATCTCTGACCCTGGAAATTATGCTTGGCCTTGGAGCTTTCACCTGCACTGAAAGCAGACACAGAATGTGTATTGGGGAGAATTTGTGGGCACTAAGGACACGCAGACCATGAATGCCAATAGCAAAAATAGCATCGGGAAAAACGCACCTGGAAATTGCGAGACCTGTAAACATAAGGTCAGAGAGGAGAGTTTTTGTAGAGTGCATACATCCAAGCCTAAGAAAACACAATGGGGATTTTAATGTTAATAGGGCAGAAAACTCAAATATATTCCATAGTCTTTAACTGAGCTTTGGGTGCCACCAGTTCTGGGCTCTCTGGTAGTATTTTCTTATGCAACCCAAACAAAACTCTTCCAAATTCATGCAAGGATAACATCTCCTCTGGAGTTCATCTCATCTAGGAGAAGACACTGGGATGGGCTGTAGAGAATCCAAAACTTCAGATACAAGGAAATACCTTTTCTTGCTATTTTTTTTCCCACATCCAGCCAGCAGATCACATCTCAACGTGGTTACAGATAGGTCTGCCAGGATGCCAGTCGCTTTTATAAATCCCTTCATGAAAGGGACAAGGATGGAACACAAGGAACAGAACACAACAGGATGGCTGGACCCATCTGACATTGCAGCACCCAGGAGTGTGAATGCCAGGCTGAGACTGGAACCCTGAAAGCCTTGCCAACCACATCCCTTTGAAACCAGGTGCTCCTTCCTGAGTCCTCATCATGCTGAAAACACAAAATTTGGCTAAAATTATGTTTTCTGAAAACTATTGCAAATTCCTTACCTTCCCCCCAGTAAAGGAGCTCTCTGGAGCCTCAGGAAGAGTTCTGGACTTGCAGGACTCATCCCTGGGTAGGGAGCCCCAAGGAGCAGACTCCTCCTCCAGCCTCTGCACACTGCTCCTGCCACTTGGCAATGGAAGAATTAAATACACACGGCTTGCTTTCCACCCAGGAGCCAGTGAAAGCTGCAGACCACTAATGTGTGTGTTTATCTAAGGCTTCTGATGTTCCCTGTGTTTTCTTGAAGGGGCTTGTTTTAGGATTTTTTTTCAAACCAGGCTGTATTTTCCCCTTTATATTAATAAAAGTTAAATCCAGTGGGCCTAGCTGCAATTTGCACACTGGTAATTGCAAAGCACTGGCATCTACAAACCTGTCCCCTCACACGCATTGCATGCATTACAGCTTAGCCAAAAATCTGTAAATATTCATCGAAATTCAGCCACATTTACAGCTGCTTCACAGGCACTTTCTGCAAATATTTGAACACTTGTACTTTCCTGATGAATAAGGAATTTTAATTTCAAATGATCACTGAGCTCAACGTGCTCTGTCATGTTTTACACTCGTGGTCTATACACCAACACTTGCCTAGTGAGACACACCAGGAAAAAAGCAGCACTCTGTGACTTCTAAAATTAACAGTACAAAATCTGAATATGAAATATTTACACACTCAATAATGTGGAAATTTCACAGCACACCACAGAATTCAAAAAAACCCTACAGGGCCCTTTAAACCTTAACCTGTGGCAGCACTAAGCCTCAAAGCGCTGGAATGAGAGGAGGCTCTGAGCATCTGCAAGGACTGGCACAAACATACAGCATTTTGCACAGTCTGAACAGGCCCTGTGAGAATTTCTGTTTAATAAATGGGAATATTCAGCAGCCCAGCTCTCACTTTTACAAAAAGGAGATGAGGACAACACACAGAGATGACTTGTTTCTTTAAACATCTATTATAAGCTATTTTGACTCAGGCAAGATGTTATTCACTTCCATATTTCAGCAATGATACAATTAAGAGAGAATATGACTCTAAAATATTTGGGATTTATATTCCTTGTGTTTAATCTTTGGTAAATACCTTAGAAAGTGTTTCTAGCAGTAATAACAGTGTGGGATCTCTCTAAGACCTTGTCAAGCAGCAGAGAAGGAAAAAGCCTGTGAGCTCAAAATGAACAGGCAGCTTCTCCCTTGGAGAGCTCACTGTGGTGAAAAAAGGTGCATTTTGGGAGCACCTTCCTTGCTAGCCAAAGTCAGACTTGTGCTTTGCTGACATCTCCTGCCATATGTAGATTTTTACCCAGAACTCTTCTCTGACAAAATACTCGTTCTTCACAAAGTAAAAGCTTGAGAGCTGGAGAAGATAATTCAGAATAAATTAATCCAACCCCCATAAAATGGCTGTAATTTAGGTAAAATGGCCCAGTGTTGTATTTGAGACTCTCCTGTCCCAGTTGTTTCAGTCCCGTGTCTCCAGACAGATGTCAGAGTTCCTAGGACATGCAGTTTCCACTGCACATCTGCCCGTCCTGCCCTGGGCTCTGTCTACCCTTTCTGTGCTTTATCCTGGTGGAATGTGGCTGAGGGCTGGGATGCTGCCCAAGTGAGCTCTGGGCTGGGCAGTTACAGGACATCAGCCTGGAACCTCTCCATAAATTCATGGGGTTTGTGTAATTCTGGCTGCAGCTCACACCTGGGTAACTGAGTATGAATGAGCAGGACTGTGGTGAGCACTCTGTGCTGGGGAGCTCCTCAGCATAACTCCAGGGCTTGCTTCTCCAGGGGAATTCTTCATTTAAATAAAACCCACCGACTTCAGCATCTTCCCAGAGAGCCAGCATGCTCTGCCCAGGGCTCTCCAAACTAAATCTCAGAGGGGAGAATCATTTCAAGAAAGTGGAATCTTCTCATTCCAGCTAATGCTCAACCCCCAGGCACAGATCTGCCCCTTAGTCCATGGCCTTATGTATCACTTCAGTTTCAGAAAATTCCCACATTCCCATCCTAAAAAGAAACATGTTCTGAAAACACCACGGGCTCATTTTGTGGTTTGTTACCATAGGTGCAATGTAAACAATGGATCTGGGGATCTCACAGAGGAAGAGCCCATGTTGTACATAATCATGTTTTAATGGACTCTGTTTGTAAACAGATGAGTCCGTACATGACCGTGACTTTTCCATCCACACAGATTTCCTTGGATAAAGGGATGTATTTTTAAAGTCTGCCATGAAAACTGCTGCCTGCTGAGCCAGTGGACATCACCAGCCTCATTAAAGGTAACCATCCCTGTCCCCAGGCTTTCCTTCTGGCACATTTCCTACAGATTTCATGGCAAAGCTCAGCCAAGCAGACATAACAGCACGGAGAGCTATGTTAGCGTGGATAATGCAAACTTGCCCTGAGCTTTATTTACACATTGCTGGGCCAAATTTCAGGGAATCGGGAGTTTAGCATTTAGATTTTATCTACTCTACAAGTCAGCTGAAACAACCAAATTTAATGTGTGTGCAATGACCTCAACCCAACCTTTAGGCTTAAGACAAATGTTTAATAACATCACATGTTAGTTAATGAACTTTAGAGAATTTGACTGAACTCTGCAGGTCATATCAATCCCTTCATTTGGTCCCTTTTGGACCAAAATGGTGAGGAAAAGTCCCAGATATGTGTTAACTATTTCTCCCCCAATCCAAGAAGGCCTAACCCCCCCCAGCCTCAGCTCAGCGCTCACATATGGTGCTAGGTGATGTGTTTTATCAGTACCTGAGGAGTGCAGGCTCCAGCATCCCCCTCCCTTCTCTCCATGCCTCACAAAAACTCCCTTACAACCCCACAATATCCCTTGGTATTCTCCGTCCACTCCACAGCCTCACACACACGTCCTTGCATCCTCCACATCCTGCTCCACGTTCCCTACATCCCCTCAGCCCCTCTGATATCCTACTTCGCATCCTTCCATCCTCCTGCATCCCCTGCCAGCCCCACATCCCCCCCCCACAGCCCACTGCATCTCTACTCCTCCATCATCCCCACATCCCTCTACACACCTCACAGCCCACTCATGCTCCCTCTTGAACCCTCCCACGTCCCCCCCATTGCCCATCAAACCCTCCCCATCCCACTGTTCTCCCATATCCACATCCCCACTCCACCCCCTGCACACTTTCCCATCTTCTGGAGGGGAAAAAGCAGCATCAAGACCGTGGTGTGGGGTTTTTTTGCAAGAAGTGCCCATAAAACATTGCTCTATGATCAATTTTTTTCTTCCAGAAGGGCAGAGCAGACCTCCCATTGCTTGCAGCTGAGAAGCACAAAGTCAGGGCAAGGCCACTGCCCCCAGCAGCGGGGCAGCTCCTCACAAGCCTGGCATGGTGTCCGGTCTGTTCCTGGCAGAGCAAGCACTGCCTCTGAATAAACACCCATGGCATTAATCTTCAAATCCCCCAGCTCCATGGAGCTATATTTAAATTGACATTGTTGCAAAAGCAGAACTTTCCTTTGAGATGCTTCATAAAAATGGAATTTAGGCTGTTTGAATTGGAAACTCACCTTAAAAGGATTTTTGTTAAGAAAACCATCAAAACGTTTGCTGATTACCTGTGATCCGAGTAGCATTCAAACATGGAAGGACCCACTTTTCCAGCCTTCAGTCTACACCTTTCTACGTTGTTTGCAGAGAAAACATGTGCTGTTTTACCTGTACTGGTGTAATTAAAATGTGTAACTCCCTAGTGTGGGTGCATTTCTGCCAGAATGAATGTGCACGGTAACAGAGCTTATTTACACACAGACAGGAGAATAAACATCAGGTGTTCCCAGCCACAAATATACTTTACTGGCCCCAGAATTATACAGCACTAGCAAACTACCCTCGGGGTGGGGGAGCAGCTTTTCCAGCAGCTTTGGGGTGCTGCAGAGCGAGATCATTCCCATGGGCAGAACAGGGCTCTGAGGAGAAGTTACAGCGCTGAGCAAAGTCATCCAGGTGTTCCCCAGGGCTCCTGCTGGACACCTCCGGAGTCTGGGCTGCCCCAGCTCTGCTGCTGAAGTGTTGTAGGTGTGGCTATCGCCCACCGCAGCCCGGCAGCACCGCACGGCTTCATTACAGCTGGGAAAGGTAATTAGAAAGGGAAACGATTATGCTGCACTGTCCAAAATTATCCATCAGCACTAAACCTCTGTGCAGGTGAGGCCTGCTGGAATTTCCTCGTGGTGGCTCACTGGCCAGCAAGGTTTATTGATGCTGGTCAAGGGGAGCCCCTCACTCCTGTTTTTAAATGCATTGGGATATTATCAAACACATTTGGGAGGGCTGTCACCGACGGCTGGTGGCACTTACCTTCGTTTTTCAAACAGAATCAGAGACTCTCAGAATGGTTTGAGCTGGAAGGGACATTGGAGATCACCTCATTCCACCCCCTCCCGTGGGCAGGGACTCCCCATCCTCACTGGGACCCCTCTGCTCCTGGCTCCCAGCTGCTGTCACTCCAGCCAGCCCAGCAGGCAGACTACCTGGAGAAGCTGTGGAAAATTAAATTTTGACAGAAAGCAATATATAAAATCGTTGAAAGATAAAATAATCTAAATATATTTGTGCACATGTCAGTGTATGTATATATACATGTTACAGGAAAACACAAACCCAACCAATAAAAAAATCCCGTTAGTCGGGTATATTGCCAGATAATTCCAACAGGCTTTTCCTGGGCCTAAGAGGACCCTGGGTTCCGTTGGCATCGCCGAGGAGGCGAGAGGGCTGCTCAGTCCGGCTCACAGCCGCTCGCTCGGGGCTATGAGCGGCTCCTGCCGAAGCAGAAGTTGGTCGAGTCGTGGCTGAGGCGCTGCTGGGCAGGCGGCTCCGCGGGAAGCCTGTCAGCCGGAGGTGCCGTGTGTTCACTCCCAGCACACCACACCGCTCCGTGCCCCGCTCACCGGCAGCCGCGGGGCCCCGGGCGCGTCTCGCCGGGGCCGTCCCAGCCGGTCTGTCCCGCTGCAGGGAGGCTCCGGCCGCGAGGTCAGCCCTACGCGGGACGAGGCTCTCGGGCATCTACCGGGGCGAGAGAAGCTTCGCCCGAGCCCCCTTGGAGATTTTGCTGCCGCGGCACGAGAAGAAACCAATTTGCCTCTGGGTCCTGCGCAGGTGCGGGCCGGCGCTGCCCCGAGAGCCTCGGTGCGCGGAGAGAGGGGAGGCAGCTGCGCCCTGCGGGCCCTCCGGCAGGACCGGACCCGCTGCTCGGGCCCGGCTGGGCAGCAAAGCAGTTTACCAGAGCATCTCAAACCCTCCCTCGCTGTCTAAGAGGGGAAAAAAACCCAACAAATGAACAAAAAAACTTACCCTATTTAATGCCTTCGTGTGCTGAAAAAAAAAATAATCACTTCTCCTTCACTTACTCAACTGAGAAAAGAAAATATGAACATTCTCTCGCGAAGGTGCTAGGACTGAGTGAAGCCCGGCTATTCCAGCCCTTTGTGTGACCCCAGTGACGAACATACCCTGCCGTCCTGTAAATTTAGGTTAATGCACCAGCGAATTTCCCTTTTAATTCAGTTCTCACGAGCACTGAAAGCACCAGAAACAACAGCCAGAGGTGACAAGGAAGTGACAAAGCCACATGCCCACCGTGTCCTGCCCGCGCCGAAGGACCCCTGGCTCTGTCAGCCCCGCTGCCGCCTTCCCTCTTCCCAGCATCCATCTTCATCCTCAGGTTAAATCAAACATTTCCAACCAATTGCTTAGGTTAAATACCTAAGTCGTTTCAGTGTGAAAATACGGGGTTTTTTTCCTGATTACCCAGCACTGGCCGTATCCTCCACCGCGCATCCCGGGAGCCGATTTAACCCGGGATGAATCCAGGGCACCTCCCGAGCCAGGCCGTGGGAGGCAGCGAGGCCGGAGCCGTGGAGAGAGAAACGAGGAAAACTGGGAACTACCAGCACTAGTTCAGCACAGATTCACCTCGAGGGCCCCGCCGCCGCCGATTCGGGGCTGTTCCGAGTTAAAGCCTGTCCATGGTGTCTCGGCGCTCCGCTCCCACCGGGCCGCCGGTTC
Source organism: Notiomystis cincta (assembly GCA_013398075.1). Lineage (NCBI taxonomy): Eukaryota > Metazoa > Chordata > Aves > Passeriformes > Notiomystidae > Notiomystis > Notiomystis cincta. The sequence continues at coordinate 66,796 of VZRX01021881.1, forward strand.
CGTGCCCTGAGCACGGGCCGGAGCCTCCCGGAGCCGCTGCCCCGGGAACAGGTCCCGCACCGCCGCCCTTAGGCCACTCCGCCAGGGGCGGGGAGGCACCGACGAGTCCCCAGCCGCGGCTGCTAATTAATTACCGCCGTTAATTGGGAGGTGCCCCCACATCAGCGGCTCTGCCCGGGGCTGTCCCGCCGCTCCCCTGCCGTCACTCTCCGCCTCTCGTCCTTCCCTGCGGTGCTGCTTTTTTTTTTTC
>VZRX01021882.1:0-18545 GCA_013398075.1 Notiomystis cincta
TGGGTGGGCAGATCTCATGTTGCTTTTGCAGGTAGGCAAACCTTACTTATTCTGAGGTTTGCAATCATCATGAGCCAAGGAAAATTGCCTACAAACATGAAAGAAGTTTCTTCTCCAGTTCTGAGGAAGGTGGTCTTTGAGGAGTACGACTTCCCCCAAATTCCACCTCTTTTTACCTCACCCATCACCCCTTTGAAAGGCCTGTTTGCAGAATGTAGCAGAGGAGACTTGCTGATGACTTCTTCTGGAGCCAGTCTGTGCCTCCCTGAACGCTGGCCAAAAGTGATGTGATGGTTCCTTTCTCAGCCCCTCCCACAGGCCAGGCAGGCTGGCTCTGGTGTCCCTTCAGACACCCAGGGGGGCTGAACTCTGAGCCTCCACTATTGGATTTTGCAGACCAGTGACATGTGGGTTCATCCTCTTTTTTTTTCTCTGGTGTTGTTGTTTTCATGTCATGCAGATGTTCATTTCTCCTGAAGAAAGACACTGTTGTGTGTGCCCTGCTCCTCCACCACCACAATAGGTCAGATGACTTCCTGGGCCCATCATAAACTGTTTCTTGGCTACAGTGCAGGTTTTGGGGGACATCTTCTAGCTCTAGGCACTTCTTCCACAGCCCTGAGCTTTCCTGCAGGCCTGCCAGTCCCTTTTAATCCAGAAGGGTCCTACTAGGCCCATTTAATTCTTCCTCAAGGTCCTTTCCTCAGACGACCCCAGCAAGAGAGGCTGAGAATACGGATCTGGAAATTTCCCAGGTTTTTGCTAAAATGAGCCTTTTCTTGCTCAGGGACAGACCCCAGGGTGGCAAAGGATGTGCTTGAATAGTCAGTTCTGGGAGTTTGGATGTCATGGGAACATTAAGTCCCAGGAGTTTCCTTTTAGGAGGTTGTTTCTCTCCTTGCAGCAAGGGCTGTTGGTAGGGATATTTTACTTTGCACCTTGCACCTGGAAGTAAAGGGGACAGGCAGCACATGCTGGGGCTGTGAGAGAAGATGAGTAAGATGGAGCTGTGTCAGGCCACACAGCAAATCAGCCAGGAGCCTGCAATAAGACATGGCTCTTTAACCTCCAGCCCTGCTCCCACCAATGCAAAGCCTGAGCTCCTTCTGCTCCCAGCCAAAGCCAGAAGCTGCACCACCAAGATGCCACCCATGGTCACTTGCATGTGCCTGTCTGTGACCTGCTGCAGGCCTGCATTTACATGTGCCCAGTGAGCAGGGGATGATGTTGGAAACACTGATGCAGGACCTCCTGCTCGCCTTCATAAAGTCCTGATGCCTGTTATTTTATATTTATTAATCATTTTATTTATGATTTATATATCTTTGCTGGAAAGCACAAAGAGGAGGGTGGGGCATGGGCAGGACATGTGCTAACACCTGTTTCCTTGGCCTCCTTCCCAAGCCTTTTTCCCAGCCTTTTCAGCTTAGCCTCTGCCTGTGATGGCTCCTGGTTGATGGGCTGTTGGGGAAATGTTGCTTTGCAGGAGCAAAAACCCCAACCTTAACAGGGTCTGTGCTTGTTTGAACTGATCAGGAAAAGCAGGGCAGCTATAAACCTTCAATTTATTTGAGATACATGCTCTAACTTCCCTGGGCCTGCCTTCTTACTAGAAGGGCATTTGTCAGTTACTGGAGAACGTATAATTTTTCTGCCACCTAGTGTCCAGCTTTTGGAGTGCTCGAGCTTTTGGCTTTGAGTTACAAGTTAACTGTTTTCTCTTTAAGTGCTTAATAAACACAATTAGTGATGTGGTGTAAATTTCATTTTTAGACTGAGGTAGGTCTCTGATATTAATAATTTCTACTCTCCACATACTCTACTATTCAGAAATCTGGGGAATACCAGAGAATAACATATTTATATTTTATATCTCATCATATGTGTATATGGTATTTTGAAGACAGATAAATAAAAAGCCGTGAGAAACTTTAACCCACTTCTTGCAGATTTGTGAATTATACAAATGTTCTTATTTGAACTAGTACTTTGAAGGAATACCAGTGTTGTGAGGATTTATAGACCAGAGTCCTAAATTCCTTAATTTATGTTCTAGTCATGCTACCTTTACAAGAAAATGCAAGCCTTTTTTAGCTGTTGAACTCCGGGTATAAAATCGAATTCTTCTGCACGTGTGAATGTGCCTGTGTGCTTCCCTGCCCTGACTGTTGTTGTCACAGAAAACCCTCAAGTAGACACACAGCAGGGTCTAAACCCACTGTGTGTCTGCAGGATAAAAGAAGTGGCTGTGCTGCACTCCCTGAACGGAAGGAACCTAGGGTTGGTGGTTAAACCCTGGGACATTCCCCAGTTAATGCTAAAGGTGATTTGGTCCCTTTTTGTCCTGGTGCTTCATCTCTCCCTTGCTCTGTTCTGCTCGGGGGTGTCCCAGACCAAGAGAGACCTGGCATGTACCACAGCAGAGGGATGATGTAGCATCAGGCTTTTAAAAGGGATAACACAGCCATAGTCGTCACTTGGATTGCCCCAGTGGAAAGGCATTGACAACAATCACTTATAAAATTGCATCAATAGACTTAGAAATGGTGGCACCCTGGAGATTCTTCTTCTAAAGGTCATTCAAGGGTAATTTAGGGTCCTTCTTCTACAGGGTACCTTTCACAGGATACCCACTCTGGGACTGAAAGCCAGAGAACAGCAGAGACACCCACAGTTCCTGCCTGTGCTGTACCCAGCTCCAGGGTGGAGGGCTGGCACACAGGAAAAGATCAGGTGAGGCTGGTGTGTCTGGACATGTGGCTGCAGACATCTGTTGCTACCCAGGCATTCTGCAGTACAAAATTAGCCCTGTTTTATGTTATATTGTCACAGTCATATCTGAGCATCTTTGGCTTTTTGTAGCTTAGCTGGGGGCCAGATACCTCATTAATGTAAACTGCTTTCTGGATTACAGCCATGGGAGGAAGGGGATGCTGGTTTGTTTTAGAGCAGTTCCTTTGCCTCTGGAAGATCACAGGTTTCAGAGGGATTTCCGTCTTTTTCTGCCACAGCTTAACAAAGACAGATTTCATTTGTGAGCCTCTGAATGCTCTGGACCCAACATGTGTGTGTATAAAGGTTGGAGACAGTTTGAGCCCTCTCAGTCTTCATGATAAAGTCCAGTGAGATTCCAGCTGGTGTCTTCAGTAGGGAAGCTAGTGGCATCCCTGAGCTCAAACTCAGCAGCTACATCCTGCAGCTTCGCCTCAGGTCAAAGCTCAGAGCTCTCCCTGAGGTCATCAGGAACTCTCAGAGCTGAGCTTGATGCTCCCCCTGGGCAGCAGGAAAACTCAGAGATAGGCAGCTATGAAGGTGTCACTGAGACTTGGCAGCCCCTCCCTGGCCTGTCTGTGGCCCTGATTTTCTTGTTCTGATCTCTTTTGCTTTTGGGAGTCACATTTTACTGGAGGGTTTCCCATGGACATTTGCTGATGCAACACCTGAAAATGGGAAAACTGATGTATGAGTATGTACTTGGATTTTTGCCTTGTTTCCTGTGCACTTCCTTCCTGCTGCCCTGTGCACACATATGGAGCATACACATAAAGACATGGAAAAGAAGGTGAGCTGTGAGGTGAAAGAGTCTGCTCACGGTGGGATATCCACTGCAGTAAAGGCAACAGGTGAAAAAAATGTGCAGAAGAGCAGTATGGACCTGCAGAGTGCCAGGATGGGGAACCAGACTGAGTGCAGGTAGATGTGAAGCAATACACAGGAAAAAACAATCCCCATGTACCCCCTTCAAAATAATGTGACTTTTCCCAAGAAAATATTGACTCAATGATTGTCAGTAAGCAAAAGAAGCCAGTCTTAAGTTAGGAATTTCAAGGACTAGGAATAAAAGCAAGGATATGCTGTATTCATGTTAACTGTATGAATCCCTGGGTCACCTGCTTTTGAGTGTGACTCTGATCCTTTATCTCAAAAAAGATATAGCAGAACTGGAAAAGATCCAGAGAAAGGCAGAAAGGATAACTAAAGGTAGGGAATAGTTTCCCTATGAAAGGAAATTCTGCAAGTCCAGTGGGCTGGATAGGGAGGGTTTAATAGAGGCTTACAGAGTTGCATGTGCCATAAAGATGGATTTGGAGCAACCACTCTCTGTCTCTGCCAAAAGAAGGATTAGCAGCTGGCCACAGCCTGACAGAGAGCAAGCACCAGGAGCTGTGCCTTGCACAGTGAGTGGAGACCTGGGGAACCCTTCACCTGTGGATGCTGGGTGGGCCAAAAGCTGAAGCGGCCTCAAGGTGGAGCTGGGCAAGCCCTCGGAGAGTGAGAGAGCCACTGTAGGCTACTGACTCAACAAACCACACCGAGCTGAGGAACCCCCTGAGACCCCTTTGGCCCAGGCTCCTTTGAGGTGAGTGCTGTGTTTGGCTGGAGGGTGGCCTTGCTGGGAGTTTGCCCCCCTCCCTCAGCATGGGCAAGCACTGGGCAGCCCCTGCAGGAACTGAGTGCTGCAAACACGACCTGCACACCCCAGGGGAGCTGCCTGTGCCCTGGCCAGCTGCTGCTGCTGCTGCTGCTGCTGCTGTTTTCCTCCTTGTCTCCCAGGAGAAGGTGCAGGGGGTCTCTGGAGAGGAGACCTGGTCTCCTGCCCAGGCAGCTGCCAACACAGCAAGGGAGGAGGTTGTCAAAAAGGGCTGTGTCTGTCTTACATTCCCATGTTTTTCAGCACAGGAGAATGGAGTTTAAACAAGGTTTCCTGGGCCATTGAAGCTGAATGATTTCTACAGGAGCAAGCCATGTCTTCCACTTTTCCCCTCAAGCTCCCCAGGAAACTGGTTGGGTTTGTCATGCAGGGCACAGGGCTGGGAAGAGGACAGGTGAGGTGGCCACAGCTCCTGAACACAGCAGGACATGGCCCTGAGAGGCAGTGGGGATCCAGACCATGCATGTGGCAGGAGAGACCACTGGGGCACCTCAACACAAGGCTGCTGCTGGATGTGCTTCAGGCACAGCTCTATGGTCCAAAAAGAACCGCAGCAGCATCTCCCTGGCTTGACCTGAGCTCCTGCCTCACCACAAGACTCTCATTGCCTGAGCTAATGCAGGTTTTGATGTCAATGTCCTCAAATTGTTTGTCTCTGTTTGCAACAGGCTTGTATTGATTTAGGTTAATTTGGTTATCCAAAAAAAGGGTTGTGCTGATTGCTCTAAATGGATTAAATAGTGATTTTAGTTTAACTGATGGCAGGCTTGTGTGTAGACAGGGCCTGGAGCTTTGTAAGCTAATGACTTGGCAGTAATGCAATGGTTTTTTTTAGACAGCTGAGACCAAGCTGTTGTTTTAAATACAAGACCATAAGTGTTGCTATTCTAGTAAATGATCCCCAAACATGATAGATTTCCACTAACTTGGGCTTCTTCTGAATCCTGGCTGATCTCTTTGCTAACTCTCACTGTCCTGATAATAATTTGGCAATTACCTTTACTCCAAATGGACTTTGCATTAAATTCAAGTGCAAAACATGGAAAATCTCAAATTTTTGGCAAAAGTTTCTAATTTCTGTTCACTTTCCCAACCTGCTTATTTTTCCTTTATTTATTTATTTATTTATTTATTGTCAATGGAAGAAGATTTTGCTCTTTTTTTAATAAAAGTTCAGAGAGAAGAAAAATGCAAAAGCAGGGGCCTTTCTCCACAGGAGAGCCCTTAGTGCAGGATAGCTCCAGAAGCAGCCACTGTTCAATTTCTTCACTCAGAAAAATACAAGGGTGAGATCACAGTAAAATCATAGAGAGGTTTGGATTGGATGGGACCTTAGCTCTTGGGCCTAACATATTTTGTGCCCATATCATCTCTATGGGAAGAAATCACTGTATCTGCATAAAGCCTTTCCTCTGAACGCCCCAGCTGAGCAAAGTGAATCTGCCTTCACAGGTCTTTCCTCCACCAAACTGCAAATCCCATTTTGATTCATCTGCTTCCTCTGTCCAGCTCCTGGGCCTGTGCCTGTGCTCATCCCTCTCACATACATCCCCAGTGCCCATGCCCAGGGTGGAACAGCATCACAGGAGCACTGATAAGTTGTCTTTATGTGACCAAAAGGGAGCTGACACTCCACAACACACATATGTCATGGATACAGACTGTGGCAAGGTGGAGCCCTGGGTCCACGTGACTCCTGGACCCCACATTCATATCCATTCATCAACCACACAATTATGGTGATCCAGCCCCCATAAAGCAAACCTCCAGCAGAAGCCAGGAGCTTTTCCCCATCTTGTATGTGGCTCTACAGCCCCACTGAGCAAGGCTCAGGGGATGATCATTGAGACATCATATCAAAGTCAAGAGGCTAGGGGATAGAGATATTTGCCAAATAAAAATTACAGGTCATCTTCTTGCCTTGAGCACCTGAAATGTAGGTGAACAGGTCTTAATCAAACTGACCAAAACATTTGCACAGAGCTGATGGGACAGCTAGACTGGGAACAAGGCCATTTTTCCTCTCCTCCCATTTGCCATCTGGTGTGTCTGAGAGCTGCAGAAGACAGCTCCAAAGCTGTTCTGGGCTCACAGCAGAAAAAGCTGCCCATGAGGGATGGATGCCCAGCCCTGGAACAAAGCCCTCTCTGGGCTATGAGTCGTAAAATAAACTCTAAGATCAGAACGGCTGGCTTTGCTACAAAAGACTACAAAGCTCACAATGAGTAAAAGAATATCCTACAAAATCCTTCTTCAGACTTCCCTGAGCCTCTTCCATGAAACAATTAGTGGATGCTCTTGTTTTGAACTCTGTGACTCACTGCTGTAATCCAGTTGTGGCCTGTGATCACTCAGTCACTTAATGCGTGGCAACAGGGAAACAGGCAATTGTGAGAATTTCCTCTGTGCCTCCCTCAGCCTCTCACTGCAGCCCTGGGCACATTGTACCACGGCCTGGATGCTGGCTTCCCAGATGTGCAGGCTCACCCCCAGGAATGCTTCCTCACAGTACCAAGTGGTGGTCAGGAAGGTTTCTCAAAGAGAAAATGCATCTCACTATGTTTTACAGAACTTAATCCAGCTGCAAGGGTGGTCCTATTATCAATGTTCTAAATAGTTAAGTTGTGGCTTGGCTCCACCAGAGTTTTATTTCCAATTTGGTGTCTTCACAGTGGGTACATGTGTGTGCACAACTGTAAAAACTCCATTAAAGATAATAGACCCTAACAAAGCAATTACACTGGCTAATGTCTCCCACATTTTTCTTCTATTAACCATACTAACTTTGCCATTCAGCAGTATATTTACTGTTATGAACCAGTAAGTGACTTTTAATCACTGGATTTGTATGACATGCAGATTTGTGTAACTTTCCAAGTACATCATAACAACTAAACCAAAAGTGTTTCCAGAGATTTCCAGTACCCACTGAATGTGTTTGAAAGCTTCTCTGTGCTTACCTTGGTAAGTGCTGAGATAATTTTGGCAGCAGAGCAAGGAAAAAGCACTGAATAATTTGCCAACTATTTCACATCTAAAAGACAGTCGGAAACAGAAAGCTGAAAAATTCCTCCTGCTGGTACCACACGTCAGAAACCCTGCCCTGTGTGTGCTGAACTGTGCTGTACGTTTGTCATGAGGAAAAGACAATTCCATTCCCTGGCTGCTGACTACAAGAGCTAAATTGCTGCTGTTACCAGGAGTGGCAGAAAGGGCTGTCACAGAGTGACCCTGACAGAGCAAACTGCAATGTCCTTCATGCAGGCTCCCTCCAGGCCCTGGGGGAGGTGAGCCAGTGACTCTGGTGGCCACGGGCAGCTGCTGCTCCTCTGCCAGGGTGCAGGGATGAGCTTCTCCACGGGCTGCTCAGGCTCATCACTCGTCTGCTTTTGACTTTCCTCTGCTTGATCTCTCAGACACTTTTACCCCCATAGTTTCTTATTTCCCTTTGACATTTGCTTTCCCTCTTATAGCTAATGTTAATTAATTTCTCTTTCTTCTCCATTTTATCTTTTACCTTCCCTATTTCTCTTGCTTTTCCCTCTTGCTTTCTGCCAAACCATATGCACCACTTTCTCCTTTTCTGGTTATTTTTCCCAAGGGCTGAATCACAGCAGTTCTGTTTGCGTGGCCACTTGTATAGCCCTGAGTCATCTGCCACAGTTTGCAGTGCTAAGCTGAGGAAAGTGACCTTCCTTAGTACCCTCTGCAGTCAGCTGGAAGAGTTGGGAGCCTCCAGAAGGTGACTCAGGTTTTGAGGCTGTCATAAGTCCTTGTGAAGGCTGATGTCCTTCCATGATCTGCCAGTAAGACAGATGAATATCCTAACTTATGAGCTTTGAATTGGGGACCCAAAGTTATTTAGTACAAATCCTGCTTTTGCAGAGTTTCGGCACGTCAGATGGATGAGAAGCACAAATCAGGGTATCTTCCCTCTAACCAACACTGCCCTCCCAGGTGCCAGACTTCTGCCCACCTCCTGGCAGTCAAGAGAAGTGGCATCTGCAGCACAGCTGCTGACAGAGCCTTGCAACAGCCTTCCTCCACCTCAGAGTCCTGTCTCTGCTCTAGACAAAGCATTTCGTCCAACCTCAGAAAGCCAAGCGAGCCCTTTTTCTCCTGTTCCCTTTTTTCACTCTGAAGTAAGTATCGTGCAAGGAATAAGGAAATAAAAGTGAAAAGGGAAACAAGACTTTCATTCTCACACAGCCATTGAAAAACAGGCATCTGCAGTTTCCACTACTTTCATTTCACCAGGAGAATGTTTCCCAGGGGCTAACTTCAGCATTTTGAATGGAGCCACGTTTAGCCTTTTCCACAGCAAATCACACAGGAGCCATGAGCTGCCAATGCAGCCTTATCTCCACCCAGACATTTGTTCCCAAGGAGATTTTTCCAGTTTTCTGTGATCAGCCCATGAAAATACAGGTGACATTCTAGGAACCCCCCCAGAGCATGCTCTGTTGTATTCTGAGGTGGCTGATGAGCTGCTACATGGCAAGGGTCTGTTTTCTCTGTAGAAATCTGGTCCCGTGATCTGCCTGTGAGATTTTGTCACTGGCTTTCCCAGGATTTCACCTCCAGTGCAATTGCAACTTGCTGATCCAAGAACACAAAAAAATGTTGTGTCCTCCCTCCCCTTCCCTGTGCATCTCTGCCCTGCCTTTATAAACACTCATGGGCACAGGAGGGATGAGTGCTTCCTCTGTGGATGTCTCTTGTCCCAGGGCAGGCTCAGCAGGGCATTCTTTCCCACACTTTACCCTTCTCTGCAGATCACTGGTGCAGGGAAAACTGGGTCCACATCCATCTGTTTTTAGGCCCAGATAGCCCTTTGGAGCATTCCTTGCTGATTTTATTACTGACATAATAAAATGAAGTAATGGACAATTTCTTGGCCTTGTGTCTGACCAAGGTGGCTGCTACATCTCGCTCTCTGCCCCCTGACTGCTGCTGTGTGTGCAGCTGACCTGGTGCCTTTGATAATCACATTTTCATTAGTCTGCTAAGCAAAATGCTGGCATTGAGCCACGGGCAAGCTGTAAAGCTGGCCGAATAATTGGAATAATAATTCACTCCTTTTGAATGTGGTCCACTTAAAAGTGGTGTTTATTTCCTGAATGGAAATTAATATCTTCTAAGGATTTGGTTTAGATTACTTCACTGCATGGTTTACTTCAGCCTTATAATTTTGCCACTGATATATAAAGTAGGTTCATAAATAGAGCAGCAGAGCCTTGGCTGTGCTTTGAGATAGTGCTGTGCACTAATGTAAATTATAAATGTAGAGCTAGAAAATGTAACAAGCCTGGCTGGCAAACTTCCATTTATTATCTCATAATAATTGTTTCCAGCCAGTAGAGATTTTTTGTATAGCAGAAGACAGGTTATTTATATTATATATTTAGCCTAAAACTGTAATAACATCCTCTGGCAAAAGTATTATCTGATGGTGTCTGAAATGGAATCAGCTTTCCTCTTTTCAGGCATTAATAAATGAAAAAATTGTGTCACCTCATGGCATTTCCTGAATTGAAGAATAAAATAAGGAGGACTTTTTAATTCATGTAGTTTACTTCTTGAAAAGTAAATCTATTTTTGACAACTAGAATTTCCTAGAATTGTTACGTGTGGTTTGTATCACCAACCAGAGAAATATTTCCTTTTACAATTCCAATCAGGCAGAGACAACAGTACCACCAGCAGGACTGACTCCTAGCTTAGCAGTCAGGGAAATACCTGTGAACAGACAAGGTGTGTGAAGGTCAAGGAAGAGAGCAGGTTTTTCCCTGTTTCCTCAGAAATGCCTGGATGCCTGCTACATTGCCCACCTGCACATTCTCAGGCAAACCCTACAGCAGTGAGGATATGGCAATCCTGCTTTAGATAGACTTGGATTTCGGGTGTGCAAGGGAACATGTTTTACATATTAGAACTTTCAATGCTGTGAATTTCTGTTTAATACATTATTTAAGTGATCCTACACTTACAAGGTATGTTGGTATGAAAATGGGATAAAATGGCCTTTCCCTGTCTGGGACTTCAATCCAGACATGAGAACAGATGTATGCAATGGCCATTCTAAGATGACATGTTAAAGAAGTAATGTTTATTTAAATGAATGCCACAGCCAAATAATGACAACTTCAAATCCAAATACACATGTGCTGTGAAAAAAACCGCACCACAATAATGACAGCTCATTAAAAAGTAATTCCATATCCAGATGTAAAAAAATTAATGCAGGAATGTTTGTTTACTTAGTGGCTGTAGTGTAGTGTTTAAACTCCACTTTGTGACAAGCAGTAGATACTGAACAGTGTGAGAAATAAATTTGAGGGAATTCGGGATTTGGGGTGATTAGTTCAGTAAAAAGGACAGCTGGTGAGAAAAATATGTTTATTCTGCTTTTTAAATCACCAGTGTTCCTGATTTTGTTTCTCACAGTTTTGTTCTTAGTTGATCTACTGATGTGTAATTATGGCTGGTTCACACTACTATGAGCAAAATCCATTTTTAAAGCCTGCAGAACAGCAGTATGCTGTTTGCTTGTTTGCTAATGATCAGGTATCTCTAGGGAAATTTATTTCTTTTCTTGGACTAATTTAAATTTATGGGAAGTCATTCAGTCAAAATAAACATCGAAAGGCTTAACTCTTTTGAGTTGTATATCTGCTGGATTAGGACTCCAAACATTTAGAGTTATCCAAAATATATTATTATGAATCCCATAAATATTTTGAACTGGGTGATAATAAGCTATCAGCTTTACTTTTGTTTTGAAGCCTACCCTGAGAGCAGTTGAATCACTGTCTTTGGAACAGGGTCAGAAAATGATGCCAGTAAAGCCAAAGGGCTGCTCTGTTACAGTTGTAGATGAATAATGAAACAGGTGATTCTGGAAAGTAAAATGTATTCACTGTAACAACAATCACAATAAAGTCTCTTCTTCTTCTTTCAGATTTATGTGAGTTTGTTTTAGCGCACCTCGCCGCACCGCCCCGGGGCTGCAGACCTGCTGCAACAGGCGCCATGCGAAGGGCTTTGAAGGGAAGGAGAGGGGAGGAAAAAATAGCTTGGAAAAAATCCGTATTAGAACATGAGCGTGATGGGTTTTTATTCTTCTGAGCTGTGATAGATGCCACAGTGCCACATGTGAGCCTAGCTTAGAAAGATCAAGATGTCTTGATTCTAAAGAGGTAAAAATAAATAAGTCTAACATGACTGGGATTTCCTCATTTTTATGCCAGGCAAAACCTTTTTTTTTTTTTTTNAGTAAAAAGGACAGCTGGTGAGAAAAATATGTTTATTCTGCTTTTTAAATCACCAGTGTTCCTGATTTTGTTTCTCACAGTTTTGTTCTTAGTTGATCTACTGATGTGTAATTATGGCTGGTTCACACTACTATGAGCAAAATCCATTTTTAAAGCCTGCAGAACAGCAGTATGCTGTTTGCTTGTTTGCTAATGATCAGGTATCTCTAGGGAAATTTATTTCTTTTCTTGGACTAATTTAAATTTATGGGAAGTCATTCAGTCAAAATAAACATCGAAAGGCTTAACTCTTTTGAGTTGTATATCTGCTGGATTAGGACTCCAAACATTTAGAGTTATCCAAAATATATTATTATGAATCCCATAAATATTTTGAACTGGGTGATAATAAGCTATCAGCTTTACTTTTGTTTTGAAGCCTACCCTGAGAGCAGTTGAATCACTGTCTTTGGAACAGGGTCAGAAAATGATGCCAGTAAAGCCAAAGGGCTGCTCTGTTACAGTTGTAGATGAATAATGAAACAGGTGATTCTGGAAAGTAAAATGTATTCACTGTAACAACAATCACAATAAAGTCTCTTCTTCTTCTTTCAGATTTATGTGAGTTTGTTTTAGAAATCTGTTTAATTTTTTTTTTTAAACAAAATCCTGTCTTAGCTGAAGTCTCTAGGAAGATCTCTGGTTTAATAACTGAGTCTGGGACTTTTACCTTTCACATTAGGCACACTGATTTATTTTATTTCCCTATTAAGAAACTCATCTTTATGCTAATCATATCACAAAGCATATTCCAGAGGTATTATAAGCACCCATGGAATTAAGTAAAGCACAAATTTAGAACATGTCACTTTGGATAGGGTATGATGGAATATCTAACCAAAGCACTGATTAAAGCCATGCAAAACAATTTTTGCTTCAGTCCCGTGGATGACCTAAAAATACATATATTTAAAAGTTCTTCGCATATTAACCCAAAATACCCTGGTTTTTGATGGAAAACAATCGTTTGGTGATGAACTTCATCACTGAAAGTGACATGAGTTCTTCTGGTTTTGAACAATTGAAGTGAAAACGAAGGAGTGTGAAAGACAATGTAACAAAAGATGTCACCACAGGGAAATAAAAGGTGGTGACCTGAAGCCAGGTGCGCAGTTGAAAAGGAAGGCGCTCAGAGACTGCAGTTCCAGCAGGACCAGGCAATGGAAAAGTATTGTCTGGGCTCTCCCTTCTGCAGAGGGCAGCAGGAGCCCGTGGCCACAGCAAGGCGCGGAGCAGCCGCGCTTCTCCGGCCCGGGGCCGCGGGGCCGCCCGGCCGCCGCCGCTCCTCCCACGGCCACGGCCGCGCACCTCGCCGCACCGCCCCGGNTTTTTCATTTGATTTGAACTTGCAAGCAGACCTGACTTCCCTTCAGTGGCATGCTTTGATGAATACACTATTTACTACTGAAAGAGAAGAGGTCTCTGGTGAAGCAGAGATGGGGCAGAGAGGGAAGAACAAAGATGAATGCAAGAAGAAGAAAGGCAGAGTTTGCAGCTGAGCTGTGAGACGAACCAGAGGTCGTAAGGGACAGAGCTACAGGAAATCTGCTCTCTGCGGCAGCAGGTGCAGGGGGAGCTCTCATACACTGATGTCAATTGGAAGTGAAGCTACGACACAAAGCAGCAGCTTATGTGTAGATGGTGAGGAGCTGAGAGGCCGAGAAAAGCAGTGGAAAACGAGTCAATTTGGAGCTTGCACGAGGGCTCAGGAAGTTGTTTGAGAAGGAAAGAGGCAGCAGCACTGCCTTCAGTACAGAGAGGGTTTGTTAAAATTTGGTGGGATTTCTGATGCAGTGTGTAATGCTGTAGCTTCATAGTTGCTTTCAAGTGGAGAAAAGAAAAAGGCTTTGAATCCACATCTGCTCCCAGTTCATTGTAGAGCCAGAGAAACTCTCCTGGCAGCACAAAGCAGGCAGTAGCATGGGAAAAGGGAAGGCAGGCACAACGGGAGAAGTAGTGGAGGGAGCAGGCAGGACCATTTCTTTTGGGGGCTGTGCCTGTATGTGCCATTATAATGAAAAATGGAAATTAAGAAATAGCAAAATGCTCCAGCTCCCTCCTGACTAATCAAAACTAGAAGACAGCATTATAGTACCCACTGTTGGGTGTGCTCTTCTGGGTCACTTCCTGTACCATCCATCTCAATCTAAACACTTAATTACTGCCTAAAGTGCATCAGGGTAAACTGGAGATTTCTCTACATCTCTGGTTGTCTCACCATGTCATTAGAATCAGACTTATGGTTATAATTAGGTTAGGGCACAGTTAAAACAGCATTAAAACTCGAGAATACTGTTCTCCCCTACTAGCATTTGCTTCAGGAAGGGTATCTGCACCTTTTTCTCCAGTTATGCTTAATGTCTTCAGTAAAAACTATCTGCCATCTCCCTGCAACTCCTTTCCAAGGGTCTGGCAATTGGATGAGCATGATTGTCGAAAAGCAGTTCCTTTCTGGATGAAGGAACAGAATGTCCAGTTCCATGTACACACACTCACATATTCACACATATTCCTGATTATCATCTGAGGTCATGAATTACAGTCTGGTGAATATTCTATTGTGGTGGGACTTCTTGTTAAATATACACAGTGAGGTGAGTACACATGAGGTAAGGGAGGCTCACCTGAAGCTAAAGTGCTGAGGTTTGGAATAAACTTTAACTCTGCAAAAGCAAATAACTCATTAGCAGGTTTTTTTCTCCCTGAGTACAGCTCATGCCCTGCTTCTTTTAAATATTTGTTTTGAGACTATGTACCTTTTGGTAGCTTTGGATTGACTAGTGTCTTTTGAACCTCTCCACCATATAAGCAGCTGAAACAAGTCTGCTGCTGCTGCTGACTTATTTGAGGTAGCATGAACAAGAGCTGGCTGCAAAGAACTGCAGAAGGACCTTGTGAGGTTGAGTAACTGGGAAGTCAAACCACAGATAAAATTCACTGTGTGTAGATGGAAACTGCACCTACCAGGAAAAAAATCCTAGCCTCTCAGGCAAGATGAAAAGCTCTGAAAAGATCACAGCCACTGAAAAGGAAACTGGCATTACTTACATATCAGGAAATATCAGAAAATATTAAGTGTATGGCAGCACTCAATCAAATGTTAGAGAACATTTGCAAAGGAACACAGAACAGGAAATATGAAGATGTCCCTGCAGGAATCCATAGCAAACCTGAACACTTATTTAGTCCTTTCATCCCAAATAGCAGCAGCAGAAAAAAAAATAGAGAAGGGCTGTGAACAAGGTCAGTCTGATTAGTTTAGCACTTCACAGTTTGGAAAAGGGACTACATGATGCATTAAAACAGGAAATCATCAGAGGCACAGACATAGTGTGAAGAGCCTCTTTTCAAGCACAAAAATCCAGGAGGTCTCAAAGGCAGGGAGCCATAGCCAGGCTCAGAGCAGGAGCTGGTACCTTGTGCAGCAGGTGAGACCTGGGCAATCCCTCACCCATGGATGCTGTGTGGGCCAAAAGCTGAAGTGGGCTCAGGGTGGGGCTGGGCAAACCCTTGGAGAGTGTGAGAGCCACTGCAGGCTACTGACTCTACAAACCCCCCTGGGCTGAGCAAGCCCCTGGGCACACACTGGGCTCTGACCTGTGACAGTCCAAAGGGGAACTGTGGGTGCTGCCTGGTTCCTGCTCTTGCTGAGACAAGTGCCCTGGCTTTGAGCTGCAGGCAAGGCTGTGCGAGGTGGGCCCTTTGCCTGCACCCACAGAGCTGCACTTTTGCAACCAATTTCTTTCTGAATGACAGGAGCCAGCCCTGACATCACTTGGATCTGATGCAGTGCTCCAAGGCTGAAGGAAGAAGGAGAAGGATGTGTGGCTATTTTTGGCATGTGAGGCACAGCTGTTTGCTGTCTTTTCTCACAAGTCAGGAAGGGCACAGACTGGAACAGGAGGTCAAAGCTGTCTTAGCATGTCCTGTATTTCTTACTAAATGGGCTGAAACCAGAGAAAATCTGTAAGATGACAGTTTGTAGATAAATCTGGGCTTTTTTTAGCAACTTTTCTGAATGTTGTGAAAACTTCCTTGTGCACAGGATGGTGTATTTAACTTAAAATTGCATTTCCTGCATCTGAGAAGGAAGGACCATTCTTGAAGACTAGGATGGATGGAGGTCATCTCAAAAACACCAATTACATGATTAATATAGTGGATATGATGATCTATGAGTGAAGCAGGTACCACTTTAGCAAAGTGAATAAAAGCTGTAGTCATTGGGCACTCATAAGCTTATATAAAGCTCATAATTATGAATAACAATAGAAATAAAACTGTCAGTAGAGAAATACTAGGGATAGAAAAAGATGATGTATGTGTTAACTAGGGAGGAGAAGATACACAGGAAGTGGTGGAGGACTAAAATTACCTAAAACACAAAACAGGAAGGGGGATTTTAGCAGAAATTCATGTTGTTCCAATGACATGTAAGTTTGAGAGTACAGACTCAGGAAAGGTACAGTGATCTTAGGAAAAGGACTTGAAATGATTTGCTGTATATAAGGGTTAACTTTGGCAGGCAGCTAATCCCCATGCAGCCACTTGCTGACTCAACTCCTGTCCCAGTAGGATAGGAGAGAGAATCAGAAAGATAAAAATGAGAAAACTCATGAGCTGAGGCACAGACAGTTCAAGAGGTACAGCAAAAGCTACACGTGCAAGCAAAGCAAAACAAGGAACTTGTTCACCTCTTCCCATGGGCAGGCAGGCAGGCAGGCAGGCAGGCATCCCCAGGAAAGCATGGCTCCATCATGCATAACAGTGAATTTGGAAGAAAAATGCCCTCTCTTCCTCCTCCTTCCCCCAACCTTTACATGACATCATGTGGACATGTGGTTTGGAACATCCTTGGGTTGTTTAGGTCAGGCTGTCTCAGCTGTGTCCCTTGGCAGCTTCTCGTTCGTGCCAGCCTGCTCACTGGCAGGGCAGGTCGAGAGGCAGTGTAAGCACTTCCCAGCTAAAACATCCCTGACTCTGGTCACAAACCCAAAACAGAGTCCTAAATGAGCTGCTAGCATGAAAATTGCCTCTATCCCAACAAAAAAACATACATATATATAAATGATAACACCTTTCAACAGAATGAAAAAGCTGTGACATAAAGATATGTGGAGTCATACAAAAGCAATGAAAATAAAGACATAGAATTCACAGTATCACAGAATACTCTGAGTTGGAAGGAACCTACAAGGATCATCCAACTGCTGGCCTTGCACAGGACAGTCCTGAGAATCACACCATGTGCCTGAGAGTGTGGTCCAAACCCAAAGAGCTTTATATCATTCTTTTACTGTGGTGCCCAGAACTCACACAAGATTTGAGGTGAGGCCGCCCCAGCTCAGAGCAGAGCAGGACACTCCCCTCCCTTGCCTGACTGGTGATGCTGTGCCTGATGCACCCCAGGACAGGGTTGGCCCTCCAGGCTGCCAGGGCACTGCTGACTCCTGTTAAACTTGCCACTGACCAGGACCCCCAGGTCCCTTTCCACAGCACTGCTCTCCAGTGTTTCATTCCCCAGTCTGTCCATACATCCAGGGTTGGCCGCTCCCAGGTGCAGAATCCGGCACTTTCCCTGGTTGAACTTCACGTGGTTGGTGCTTGCCCAGCTCTCTGATTTGTCAAGGTCTCTCTGCAAGGCCTCCCTGCCTTCAAGGGAGTCGACAGTTCCTCCCCATTTTGTATCATCTGCAAACTTTCTTAGCATCCCTTTAAGTCCTGCTGCCAAGGTGTCTATGGCTACTTGAAGCCTATGAATACCATAATAACTGTACACATGTCTTGCTAAATTCAGTGAGTATCTGACATACAAAGCAGTGCCAGAACAGGGCTCACAAACAGTCACATGATGGTTCTGAGACCAAGCAATGCCCAGTATGGCCAAACCTGAAAGTAAATTGTTTTCCAAGAGTATGTTTGGTATATATGTATTTGTTGTAGCCATATCCCCATGATGCTAGGACATGTGAGTTGGAGGCCATATATCTGTAGGTATAGCCTAGGTTGTGTCCTTCACCTGGGGTGGAACAACCCCAAGCACTGGTATGGGTTAGGGGCTGACCTGATGGAAAGCAGCTCTGTGGAGAAGGACCTGAAGGGCCCGGTGGACAACAAGCTGTCTGTGAGCCATGCCCACACCCACATGGATGAGAAGACTGATGGAATCCTGGGATTCAATATGTTGCCAGCAGATCAAGGGAGGGTATCCTGCTCCTCTACTGAGCTTGGTAAGGGCACATCTGGAGTGCTGTGTCTGGTTCTGGGCTCTTCAGCACAAGAGAAACATGGAGCTCCTGGAGCAGGTCCAGCAGAGGGATGCAGAGATGATGAGGGGACTGGAGCATCTCCCCTGTGAGGAAAGGCTGAGGGAGCTGGACCTGTTCAGCCTCAAGAGAGACGACTTATCCACGAGAGGGGACCTTATCCATGTTTTTAAGTATCTGAAGGGAGGGTGTCAGGCTCCTCTCGGTGGTGCCAAGCAATAGGATGAGAGGCAAGGGGCAGAAACCGATGCACAGGAAGTTCCACCTGAATATGAGGAAGAACTTCTTTACTCTGTGGGCACGGGAACAGATTGTGCCAAGAGGCTGTGGTGTCTCCCTCGCGGGAGATATTCCAGAACCATCTGGACACAAGCCTGTGCCATGCGCTCTAGGATGACCCTGCCTGAGCAGGGAGCTTGGACCACCGTGGTCCCTTGCAATCTATGATTCTATGATTCCTTTCCCCCCAGACTTAATGCTGCAGACCTGCAGGAACAGAGCCTGGACAGCCGGAGGCCACTGCGCGGGTGGGAG